>MU836499.1:0-27959 GCA_029204225.1 Diphasiastrum complanatum | reverse complement strand
GAATCAGTTACGCTTTCTTCGACCGAGACTAACATCTCAACATGTCAAGCTTCAAAAGAAGTTGTATGGATCAGGTTGTTACTTCACGACTTACATCACACTCAGTTCAATGCTACACCATTCTGTGTGACAACTTGATTGTATTTCACTACCACTGAATCCTAGATTTCATGAAATCCAAGCACATAGAAATCCAGTATCATCTCATTTGGGAGAAAGGTTTCTCAACGCAAGTGATCTTTCATACTGCTCCAGAACAGAAATGGTCGCAGACATCTTCACCAAAGCGCTTCCCAGGATCAAGCATCAGAAGTTCTTCAACATGCTGAACCTAATGAAGATACGAAGGCATCAATCATGACCTTAAAGGGGACTGTTGGAAATTAAGCCACAGTTGTCTCCTTGGTGAATGACTAATTTCTATTTCATGATTCTTCCTGCACGTTTATTGATCATTGATCTAGGACCAGATGAAACCAACTTTGGTTCTACGTCTGCTCATCTGATAATTGCAGGAATCATAAACTTAGACAACCAATTTATTTGAAGAATGTCTACAATGGGCTTCCGACTGATCTCCAGCAAAAGGTAACCAATCCTATCATAATTTCAAGTTCAGATGTTAAGTTCAATAATTTGAAGTCATTGAAGACTTCATTATCTTCAAGGACTTCCACAAAATCAGCATTTAGAACAAGTCTGCAAAAATACATTACTTTCACGACAGTTTGCAAAAATAATCTAAGTGTCGCGACAGTCTGTAGAAATGAGCTATGTTCGCGGCGGCCTCGCCTTTTTTGCATTTTTCTAAAATGCGAAACTAGCATAGTTCAACAGTTTAAACTATTTTGCAACAGCTTCGTCTTTTTCGCATTTCTTCGAATGCGACACTTAGGCACAATTTAAAGTTCAACCATTTTAGAGCACCTTCGGCTTTTTCGCGAAATGTGAAGAGAAAGAAAATTTGCGAAGGTTATATACTTCAAGACTTGAACCGTTTTAGGGCACTTTCGGCCTTTTTGCAAAAAGCCCAAGAGAGAGAAAAAGAAGGTCGTCTATTTTGAACGAAGGACGTTTCCAGCCACTTCTCGAAATTTGCGAAGTGAGAGAAAACCACTTCACGTAAAATGCGAAGTGAGAGAATTTTTTACGTCCTCGTCGGCGGATTACTTGGATATTGTCAAAGTTGCGTGATATTGGAATGCATAGCATATCTTGTCTTAATCAGCAATTATAGTTTGCTAATCAACAATTGCAATGTGCAAATCAACAATTGTTTAATTATGTGCAACACACTAGTGCTAAAAACAATGCACTCAAGAATGCTATGTCAGAATTGAATGTTACAGTCACTACTCTTCGGGAACAGACCAAAAATGTTAGAATCCATGAAAAAGTTGCGATTCGAGAGTTTAAAATCTGTTGTTGATATAAAAGTTATAAAAAGACAATGATGAAGAGGAAAAGAAAGAGAGTATCGATGAAGAATCTTGATGACTAATCTACACATAGTGGCAATAAAAAAAAAAGAATTTGAACATTCAAGTATGTTTTTATATAAACTGTTTATTTGATTTGTATATGTCATTTAAGTTTGATTTGCAACTTGATAACATGGATTAATTATTTATTAAACATAATTTGAGTTTCATAGTTTGTTGTAGATCATGGTTTGGTGGCAAAGAATAATTAACAGATTTGTTCATGCATTAGATCATCTTTAAGTTATGTTTTACCAAGAAAGTCAACAAAGGAAATGATGAAAAATGGCTTGGTTTGAAAAAATGAAAAATGAATTGCAAAGACTGTTTTGATTAAAGTTTAACTATACTTGGATGCAAATGTTGATACTAAGTGCATGCGATGTTTCTGGAATTAGCAAAATGCTTATTCTACTTTTTTTAGGAATATTTAAAGAAGCTGTATGAAGAGAAGAGTGCGGGAGGAGGAGGGGAAGAATTAGGGAGTCCTAATCCTCCTAGATTAATTAATGTAGAAAATTTATCTTCCGCGTTCATATTGGGGTAAGATTAGCAAGAAAATATTATAATGACGGAATGTTCAAAATAGTTGGCCAACCACTTCATATAACTGAATTATATAAAATCAGAATATGATGAGCTCAATTACAACGATTGCAATAATATTTTCTTTGATATTGAAGAATGTTTTAATTCTATAAAATTAGATGAACATCAAGTAAATGGAAAGATCATTATTGTAATATAATTGGATGAATCTGAAATCATCAAAGTCAAAAGTTGGAACGAGTGAGTGTCACTTTCATAAACAAAATTTCAGATACCGATGATCGAACGTTTAGTGTTCAATCAAAAAATCACATATGGTGGTTGATGACATTCTAGGTATACATTTTAATTTTTATTTAATAGAATATCGTTATTAACATTTCAAAACCTTGCCAGTTTTTATTGACATGCCATGCATTATTTGCTTCTCTACAAGTCTTGAAAGATGACCATAAAATGCTTTCGTGAATATTTTCAAAAAACAAATTATGGCGAGATTATAAAGAAACATTTGGAGGGTGAGAAATTTACAGTCGAAAACTATGGAATTTTTCAAATTCAATGGCACCTTGCAGGGGATTTGAAATATTAAAATGTATGTATAATGTCTTTTATGGAGCAACATCAAAGCATCCATGTATTGCTACAATATGAATTTGAGATGATCAACAACCATTGGCCCAACATGAGAAGCTGAAGATTTAAATATGGTGTCAATTTCATTAAAAAATATTCACATATGTACATTGTATGCTGAGGTTTTTTTTATTGAAAACTTATTTACCTGCATATTCTACTAGCATGGAATATAAACCGGAGTCTGTGGCTAAAGCAGTAATTAGGAGATTGAAAATATTTCTGTCAAATGCAGGACTACATAAAGGGAATGTCACGATTGAAAAAAGTGACAGACTCTTCGAGAAAAGAAAGAAATATTCTTAATAAGCCATCAATTGGAAGTGCTAAAGCAAGAAGATTCTTATCCAATCACACAAGTAAAGAATCAAGTGTCGGATACGAAAATTATCATCATCATCCTCTTCAAGATTTAGACGGATGATATTGTCATGAAGGAATAATCTCTTTTCATATGGATCCAAAAATTCTAAATTTTTTTTTTGTTCATATTAATGTAACCCGAATAAAGGGCCATTGTAGGTGATCTTTTTGTAGTCTCATTGGGAGTATGATCCAATATTTTAATTGCCAAATCGCTTCTTACAAAAATTATTTTATATGTTCCTTTTGTGTACTTATGGCCTCATAAACAAACTGATAATGATTTGATGGCCATAATGACAGTGGTTGCATATGGATTAAAATGAATGATATATACAAATCTTATTATTTTGAAAGTTTTTCAAATAATGAGATAAAGACATGTCTTTTCTCCCGGCTAATACACCTCGGACACTTCCATGTCTCATACCAAAGGCATCTATTTCAATAGCATTGTAAACAAGTAAAGAAAATAAATTTAGAATGATACAGAATACTGAAAACTCATACTTTAACACAGTGTTTGAAATAAGAAAACTGAACAATATTAATACCAATATAATATTTACGTACCAGATATAATCATCGTATTCCACGATGTTTGCTCTGCTAATGTCATGTCCTCCAATGGCCTCTACGTTTTCGGAGGGGATATATCGAGTTCTTGGGAGATATTTTTTTTGGAATTTCAATTTTTTTTTTCAATTGTCATTTTTATCATAATCTATCTCACTTTCAAGGTCATCATATGTGTAATCAACAATGTCAGAAAATTTTGATAATTTTTGTGCAGAAATAGAGAGGATTTCATTCTCTCTCAAATTCAAAACATCTTCTATATCATTAAATGAAATAGAACTCTCATTATTTAAAAATATAAGGGAACATCGAGTAGAGTTAATTGATTAACAGGAGATGTAGATGGGTTTGTGATCGAAAATTCATATTCAGTTGCAGTGGTAGTATTCTCAACGCAAGCCACTTCCAACTGGAGCAATGGATGTAGAGATCATAGAAAATTGATATTGATAAAAAGTTGGTCTCCCTTGATGTGGATGAGACACATGTAACATAAAAATTTTATAGAAATATATTTACAGTTTTCTATGAGTGTTCTTACATGTTTGTTTTCCTGTTATTAATTCGGGTTATTATTCATTCATCTTCAATTTCTATAATTTTTTTACATGTTTGTTTTTCATAGCCTTGGTTTGCTTTGCCTTTACCATGGTTTTTTTTGGATAAGTTCTGAAGGATGATCTGATTGAACCTTTGTTTTGATCAAATCATCTTCTGAACATATCCAAATATGTCAAGATAAGGACAATACAGCCGATATGACTTTAACAAGGGCAAGTGTCGATTCGATATCTTGTTATTGAAAATTTTTACTATTCAGTTGCAATTACATTGTGTTTTGTACCATGGAAATGAAGATCATGGAAATGAAAGAGCCTCATAAAAAAAGTGGTTCATATATTTTCACAAATGATGTACACAAAAAATTGTATTACATAATACAAAATTTTATTGTTCATAATCTATGAATTTCAATTTCGATGGATGTTCCAATGTCTTTGTATTTTATATGCTCTTCTTGTCTTACTCTTACCTACACAAGAAAAATTGTTTTAGTTAATATATTTTTGAAACTGATTCACTTAGAAACAGAAAAAAGAGAATATTTTCATATGGCATAACATACCTTTATACTATTCAATCGAAATTGATAATACTGAGGTAGATTGAATTGCAACATGTTTAGTTTTGATCGAATATGATTGAGACACCAATCGTCCTCGACTTCAACCATTGCAAGAATGCTGTCATTTCTTTCACTATTATCTGAAGTTGTTCTTGAGGGTTTATACCAAAATCTTGATCAAGTGGCTTTCAAACATTTTTGTATTTAATCCATTTTCTATAATACACCAACAAAATGAGCATTTGTTTTTTGATGTGATATCTAATTGTCATTGATGAGTAACATACTTTGCACTCAACTTGCTGATTTTGTTTCGTATTCCAATCATCATCCAACAACTCGACGATTATTTGAGCACTCAAGTCCTTACAAATAAACATTGTTTTCGTTCTCTGAACATTGCATTTGAAAAAAAATCAACAGAAATAGTAAAAGGTAGATACCAATTTAATTCATTATTTTTTGATCCAATGCTATATTTTAATATACTTTGAATATCAATATAGTCTAGATTAAAAGCTTTCTGAAATTGTTGCATCAGGAAAAATCCATTCTGTTGGAAAGAGGTTTGTGAAAGATAGGTCAAATAAGATTCGAATAAAAAGAATTCGAACGAAAAGAAAGAAAAACTTATCGTGTACAATGAAATAGATTATCTTTCTCTTTTTTCATGCATGACTACGCCTATCAATTTTGAACAAAAAATAGTGATAGAAATCATGTTCGATCTTATAGTAACTAACTTTGAAATCATCAGTACTACAGTGATTACGTAGACAAACAATAATGTATTAAAATATCAGACAAATAATTAGTCGCAAAAAACTACAAAAATGCATACATTCTGAGGCGAACCTGAACGTAATAAAATATAGTATTAATTCAGTATGAAAGCGAAACAGAAGTAAATGAGTACAATAAGTTGCAGAGCGAAGCCGCGTATTCCAAGCTATTTCTAAACTGCTAAAAATGAAGTCTGAATTAAGCGCAATGTTGATAAGCAGTAAGCGCAATGACAATCTAAACAATTCTAAGAAGTGAGCTAGAATGGTGAGGAGTGTTCAAGCTCACAAGCTTGAGAGAGAGAGCTAACTATTCAATACTTGTTGATCTATTCATCAAAAATTTAAAACTGTAAGAATATGAATAACTATTTATACTAAACAATTTGGTTGTCAAAAGCATCATCTAGTTGCTGTGAGTGTTGGCATCCATCCAGTTTGGACTTCTCAGAAATTACTTGCTGACGGATTAATCAAGTTGTGGCTTTGGTCGTAAACATCCTGTCTGCAGATTTAAATGTAAACTTAACTTTGTAGAATTGAACATAAACTGTCACAATCGAAAAATGTGAAAAATATGAAAGTCTTCGCCAAAGTCATTTTCTTAACTTTTAAGACATTTGCATTTTGCGAAAAAGCTGAAGTGAGAGAAAATTCTGAAAGACGACAATCCCAAAAATGCCGACAATGTGAGCCATTTCGAGTAATTATATAAAATTGTGTAGAAACACAAAAAAATCTACAGGTCTGAATATGAGTTCGACGAAGATTAAAATGTCAAATAGTCGATTAGTAGGAAAATAATCCAACACTCCCCCTTAATTTGAATCCATGAATGCCTTGACCTTTAATTTAGCTCTGCACAAATTTTATGTGTGCATCCAAGCTTAATGCTTTAGTAAAAATATCTATTGTCATATCTTGCGTTCGACAGTACTGCAATCTGACCTCTTTGTCAGAACTTTGCTTTGACATAGTGATACTTGAGTTCAATGTGCTTACTCCTAGAATGAAATCTAGGGTTGGCTGATGTTAGCGGATTTTAAAGAATCCCCAAATACCGAGCCAAGCTGAAGAGAATCACCCATGACCGAGGAGGTCTCGGAAGGAGGAGAGCAGAGGAAGCTGAGAGCCAAGCATGAGAGCTGAGAATTACTAGCTAGGAAGACAGTCATTATCTATGTGAGCCTACATGGTGTATCCCAAAGAAGGAATGACCATGTAGGAGCTCGTAATGTTTCCTAGGCAATGTAAATAAGCATAGACCTCCTTAAATAATTTAGAGTGAGCCACCTTTTGATGGTGACCTCTAGTGGAAGGGCAAATTCCACTTGTATTTTTCAAATTAGTGGAATTGTCACTTGGGCTCCACATGGGCAGCCTTCTTGCTTATTTAAGGGCCTCCCTCTCTTGTGAGGGAGCTTCGATTGTATTGTCAATTGCTCTTGAGTGAATAAAGAAGATCTTCCACGAATTCTTGATAATTATGAAACTCCTTGTTCATGGCAATCTTCTTGAGTGAAATTTCTATGAGCATGTTCTGATTTTCTTTGTGATTGTGGATTAGTTAGATCTCTTGTTTACTTTTTGTGGAATGTAGATGGTGGATTAACTTTCTTGTTTTTTGATTTTGTAGTTTCAGCATGTAGGTAAACTATAGAGGCTGAGATTGTGGATCTGATTTGCATACTCTCTAACAATCTTGTCCTTGATTGTTCTTGGACATTCCAAGCATCAAAAAATGGGTGTTTCTTGATCCTTGGGCTGTTAGAATGCTGTTAGGATGTTAGTTTTCTTATTTCTTGTTTCTTGTTTCTTGCTGAGTAGCTTAATCTTGTCATTGCATTGTTCCCTGATTTTGGTAGATAGATTGTAGATTTATTCTCTGATTCATAACGTTGATTTATACTGAGCTAGGATTGGTTGCATGACTTCTAAATGCCTGTAGTTGAGTAACGTATCCGTCTCTCCCCACTGATAGGCTGGGAATACATGTTGTAATCTGAGAAAAACTTATGTTTGAAAATCATTCTAACAAGAAGATTGAACCATAAAGAACTGTAACCAATGGAAGTAACAAAAAGAAGAACGAACGATAAAAGAATCGTGTTCACAGATTCAGCTGAAATCTGTGAATATTTGGCGCCATTTCCACAGGTCCACAGACACTTATCCAAGCCAAACCTTTTCAATCTGTGCTGCCAAATCATCACTCTGAAGTCTCACACACGCATCATTACCGAGCTTGTCACTTTCATCTCGACCAACGTCCAGCTTTGTTCTCGACCAAGGCTTCACGTTCCTTCCCTAGCCGAGCTCCACGACTCTCATCTGGACCAGACGAAACATAGTTTCATTCACCTATTGAAACAACACACTGACTCTCGACCAAACAACTACTCATAATATCCTGTCAAATCTCGATCGATAGCTTTTTCGTCAAATCTCGACCGGAGCTTTCCCGTCAAATCTCGACCGAACTTTCTCTCAGATCTCGACCGGAGCTTTCTCTCATATCTCGACCGAAGCATCCTATCAGATCTCGACCGAAGCTTCCTCTCAGATCTCGACCAAAGCTTCCTCTCAGATCTCGAAGCTTCCTCTCAGATCTCGACCAAAGCTTCCTCTCAGATCTCGACCGAAGCTTCCTCTTAGATCTCGTTCGACGCTTCCTCTCAGATCACGACCAAAGCTTCCTCTCAGATTTCGACCGGCGCTGTTCTATCACATCTCAACTGGAGCTGTTCTATCAGATCTCAACCATAACTGCCTATTAGATCTCAACCAGAGCTGTCTCTCAGATCTCAATCGGATTGTTCTATCAAATTTCAACTGGACCTTTCTATCAAATCTCAACCGAGGATTTCTATCAAATCTCAACCGAGAGCCTTGACTTCCCACATGAACCAAGTCAACTTCAAGACAAAGTCACCTTTCTTCTTTGACTAGGTCTCAGTGTTTGCCAACTACCACAGTTCTTTCCAACTTCATTGCAAAAAAATCCTAACACCAAAAAGCAAAACAATTGTGCCATTTGGACACGGCCACATTATTAGTCTTTGACTAATATTGATAATAATAATAAAAAAGAAAACAACAAACACTAGTCAAGTTACCAAAGAGTCCAAGAGGCCTATTAACCCAATCCTAAGGTACTCTAGAGTTGCTATGGATCGTCCTTATGATCCGAATTCCACAGAGGACTATCCACCAAAGATGGTCTCCCCATCTACCAATCAGGCTCGATTTAATCGATATTCCAAGATGAAATCCCAAGTCCAAGAGCCATCAACAAATCCATTTAACCGATGGGAACCCATGCATTTTGAAGTTCCATACGATCGACCACATTTTCATGCTGTAGAATCTCACATGCAGGAGCTCACTTAAATAGAGCTTTTGTAAATAATGTTCCGCGTACGGATAAACGTACTCCAAAGCTAGATTTACCTAAGTACGACGGTAACACTGATCCTCAAAGATTTCTTCAAGTCTTTGAGAATGCATGTGATATCTATGGCGAGACATCACCAGACGCCATAGTACAGCTCTTCTCGATGACCATGATCGATCGAGCACGAGAATGGTTTTTTAACCTTGATCGTGAAGATAAATAAAACTGGTCACTTTTGAAGGAGACATTTATCAAACGCTTCAAGCCATTCGGCTTGATCGAAAGTCCTTTTGTCAAGCTAAGTATCATCAAAATAACAAAAGATGAGAAAGTGCATGACTACACTGAACGATTTAAAAGATTAAAAAGTCAGGTACAAGAGTAACCCAGTGAGTCTATGCTCATAATTTGGTTTCTCATTGAACTCCCACGATGGATACGACGTGAACTTTGCTCCAATGATGAATACACATCATTGAAACAAGCCATGTCTGATGCCATTCGGGAAGAAGACGAGGGATCAGATGTCGATGAGCCACGTGAACAGAGAGCACATCGTGTTGTCCAAGAAGCTCGACCAAACGAGAAAACACGAGAATAGTTGTGAAAAACACAAATGGAGTTGCTTAACCAACAACACCAACAACAGATGGAGAAACTCATGAAAGAGTTTCAAAACACTCTTAAGTCTATCCAGAGTTCAATGCTAGGTCAGTTACCCACTGGCCAAATCCACCATAGATGAGAGAACACATGGTGCCCTCACTGTCGAGGTGCACACACAGGCAATGAGTGCCCTTCATACCAATCAGTCCCAAATACTTCATTGATCAAATGTGAAATCTACAACTTTATGGGTCATACATCCCTCTATTGCTATTATAATCCAAGAAACCAGCCTCACAGACAGTCAGGAAGACATCATCAACCTCCTAGACACCAGTTTGTTCACAAAATTGATATCAGCCCTATTTTATTATGAAACAACCAAGTCCATATACAAGAGTTGCCCAAACAATCTCGACATGAACCTCAACCACAGTTGGCGCTCTTAGGACCACCTCCAAGAGGACAACCTGATCTAGGAGCACAAAAACATAGACACCCTCGAAAATCTGCACAAACACATCTTGTAGAAAACTTCTACGATCACTCATATCATCACGAAACAACACTTCCATCTGTTAATTCTCAACAATATCCAACTAACAACTCATGCTCATGCAAACGAGATGAGTATTCCACACCACCGAAAAATCTAGCACAGCTAACCATCCAAGATGGTTATGCTATTGCCACAGGTCCAATGAGCAACCGTTGTTTTATTTCTGGCAAAACTGGCCACTTCATGGTTGACTGTAAAGCTAAGAACCAATACCATTTGGAGTGCCCAGACTGTGTTCGTAAACACAGTTTCAAAGACTGCCCTAAACAATCTAACAAGATCCTTCCAGCACATCATATATCATCCAAACCTGTTAGAGTTCTAACTAGAGCACAACGCCAACAACAAGAACAGCAGCAAAACCATCCAAAATCAGCTGACCCACATGGAAGCCACTTGACAACTTCCACTTTACCCAAAGAATACCCAGACCCAAACATGAAACAAAGGCAATACAAGGAATTTTGAGATGAGTTTTTGCGAGAGGAAGAAGATACGGAAAGTCTATTATCCGTTCAGATTCTTGACAAAAAGTAATCCCTACAGGACTTGAAGTATTTTCTGACCTTTTGCAAGCTCAACTCACTATGCCATATCATAGTGCGCTAAAATCTTTCACCAGGATTCAACGATATATCCATCGTAGTTTTCAGTGAAAAACAGAAGAGATTTTTAAAATTTCCCAGATTCCTATGAATATAGGTGTTGCTAAGGGGACTAGCATCACCTTGCCTTTGTCCTATAAAGACTATCCCACAGTATCTGTTATCCTTCATAGCGGATTAGACGTCAGTATAATGGCTTTGTCTTTGGCAAAGTCATGGGGCTTCCATATCCTCGATCAACCACGATACAAATTTCGCATGGCTGATCAACGAGTTACCGACCCTGCTGGTCATTTATCAAATATTAAGACGAAACAAACGGCATGCAAGACGGAGCCCGTTCGACGATAGTGGACCACTTATAGGAAATGTCAAAAAGTGGTCCATTTGTTGTGCCCTAAATGGCACTCCTTCCGACATGAAGGACATTTTCAAGCAAACGACGTTCGAATTGAGCTGCAACTGGTTCACTGGGTTTGTGCCAAGCCCACGAACCTGTGGCCACCTTCCATGCGAGGTTCTGACATCTCTAGCATGAATCCGACTAGTTTTCGGTCTGATAGGCCTAGGTTTCCTATATTGTTTTTAGGGTTTATGGCTCGGACGCACGTTTCTATGTGAGTACAGAACCGTTTGGAGCCCGGTTTGTTGCTGCAGGTTTGTCTCGACGTGCAACACTAGACAGAATAGACAATATGTAAAACGAAGTCCGTTCATCAATATCGGACCACTTAATGGGAATGCCGAAAAGTAGTATATTCTTGTGCCCTAATGGCGCTCCATCCAAGACGAATGACATTTTCAGAAAAATGACGTCCAAGTTGAGCTGCATCTAGTCCAGTGAGTTCATGCCCACAAACTTGTGGCCACTTTCTGGCCGAGGTTCTGACATCTCTAGCATGAATCCGACCAGTCCATATTGATTTTAGGATTTATGGCTCGGACGCATGTTTCTCTGTGAGTACGGAACCATTTGGATCTTGTTTTGTTGTTGTGGGTTTGTCTCGGTGTGCAGCACTGGACAGAATAGACAGCATGCAAAACATAGTCCGTTTGTCAATATCAGACCACTTCTTGGGAATGCCGAAGTAGTCCATTCTTGTGCCTCAATGGTGCTCCATCCGACACAAAGGACGTTTTAACAAAAACGACGTCCAAGTTGAGCTGCACCTAGTCTAGTGGGTTCGTGCCAAGCCCACAAACCTATGGCCACTTCCGTCCGAGGTTTTGACATCTCTAACACGAATTCAACCAATTTCTGGTTTGACAAGCCTAGGTTTCCTATATTGCTTTTAGAATTTATGGCCTGGAAGCATGTTTATCTGTAAATACGGAACCATTTGGAACCCGATTTGTCGCTGCGGGTTCGTCTTGACATGCAGCACTGGACGAAAAAGACAACATGCAAAACAGAGCCCTTCGACGATACCATACCATTTATTTGGAATGCCAAAAAAATAGTCTATTCTTGTGCCCTAATGGTGCTCCATCCGGCATGAAGAAGGACGTTATCAAAAAAACGACGTCCCAGTTGAGCTGCACCTGGTTTAATGGGTTCATGCCAAACCCATGAATCTGTGGCCACCGTCTGTTTTGTCCGACGTTTTGACATCTTTAGCACAAATCTGATCAGTCTCCTTTCTCTCACCCTCTTCCATATTTCAGATTTAGTTTTACCATATCCCTCGACCCCCACACACACAATGCGTGCACACACACACACACACACACACACATCTTTTTGTTCCACCCGATTTTTCTTTCTTCTGTGTTATTCCCCTCTCTTATAATTACTCACCTCCTCTTAACCTCATTGTAATGGGGTCTGATTGCCCCAGACCAGTTTGATGCGCACTACGATATCATTTCATATAGTAGTTATGAGATGTCAAGCCTACCTTTTTTGAATAGAACTATTCAAAATGGCTCTTTTTAGCATGGCAATTATTAGGTGGTTTGGGTGATAAGTCTGATACCATGCCATTTAGCTTTAAGGTTCTCACCCCTCCCTCACATTATATCACCCACTCTCTTGCTAATGGTTCAGCTTGATTAGGTTGCGAGCAATTATGCTATTAAATAGATTAGTTTATGAATGACTAGGTTGTTAGACTCGATTAGATCATACTCAATTAGACTTTTAACTCAATGAGAATTTTAACAAAAGAAACACAAACAACGTTGTGGTAACATCATCTAAAGATTTGAAATAATTGTAATTTGAGTAGTAGAAATTAGGGTATTAGGCATTAGGCAATAGGGTTTACACTTTAGGCATTAGGCATTAGGCATTAGGCAATAGGCATTAGGCTTTAGTTCATGTTTTAGGTTCTAGACATTAGGTTTTAGGTGTTATGATTACTTGAGGGTTAGGTTTTAGGCATTTGGCATTAGCATTAGGTTCTGTGTGTGTGTGTGTGTGTGATAGGGTGCGTGTGTCTATGTACTGTAATGGCCCTTTACGGCCCATTACATTAGGCTTTAGACATTATGCACTTTGATAACCCTAGAAAAGCCTCTTTTGGTTAAAATTGAAAAACAATCCATATTGATTTCTTGGCTTGCTACAAATGTTGTACCATGCAAGTATGTAGCTCATTAATGCAAAATGCCAAGTTTGGCCTGCATAGAACTCGAGCTACATGGTTATGTATTATCTAGTTTGATAAATGCAACTTGCATATAGTTTGTAGACATAGAATTAGCATGATTATGCTTGTAGAAACTCGTGGCAACTCACATGCATTAATTGTAAGTGATCCATAGTGACATGCAAGGCATGCACAAAGTTTAATGGACACATGCATAATGATTTGGAAATTTCTAGTTAGAACTAGTACACTTGTAAAAAGTTGGTAGAATTTCATGCATGACAAGTGACAATTGTCACATGGACTCTAGATGTCACTTTAGATGTCATTTTGGAATGGATAGATATGGTTCTACCTCGAGCTACCTCAATCTCCATAAATATGTATAGCTCTCCACACAATCAATAATGAAGAACCAAAGTTTTATAGCTATCTCATGTTTGGTTGGATCTAAACTGTTTTTCTTGTTATCTCTCTGTTTTCTCTCTCTAACTCGTGTTGAAGCTAATGCTAAAGCACTGTAATCTTGTACTTTTAATCATTCTTTGATTCATTGCTATCATAGTCTATTGAGTAGCATGCTAGATTGTGAATTAGCCATATCTTCTGAACTAGATCTTGTTGAACAATCTAGAATTAGGGTACTGTGCCAATCACAAAGCTTAATCAAGATCAGACACTCTTGTGGACATTCCCCAAACGTGTGAATTCTGGAATTTTCAACACTTTCTTGTGTGTGTGTGTGTGTGTGTGTGTGTGTGTGTGAAAGAGAGAGAGAGAGAGAGAGAGAGAGAGAGAGAGAGAGAGAGAGAGAGAGAGAGAGAGAGAGAGAGAGAGAGAGAGAGAGAGAGAGAGATCTTGGAGAGTGAGGGAGAGAAAGAGAGGGGGGAGATGGAGAGTGAGGGAGAGGGAGAGAGAGAGGGAGAGAGAGAGGGAGGGTGGAATTAGTGGATAGGGTGGCCGATTAGAGGAGAGGGTGGCTTCAGACTATTAATGGTTAGTGATAGCTCTATGCTTACATTCATTCTATGATTATGTAGCTTCATTCTATGTTTGATCCGCGCGCTTCCATGACTAAAAGTTTTTGCCTTGAAAGCGTCCATTTTCAGCACGTTGGTGTGTTGGAAACAGATGCATCTAGGAAATTTTTTTTTGCCTTGGGTGCACACAGATTGTGTTTTTTAGCTCTGGAAGATTGTGTTTTTCAAATTTTGCTATGAATCTAGAATGGTTGTAACCATGTCTATGCATAGAAGAGCAGAGATTGAAAGAAAGATTTTATAAAGAGATATTTCATCCATGGACTCCCAAACAAAGATGTCAAACCAGACAGGTAGTGCTCGGGAACAACATGAAGAAGTTGGGGCCGTTGAAGATGAACTCGGAGGGTCATTGCAACAGCTCCAACAAGATCTGCAAGAAGAAAATCAAGATGAGGAGGGGGAGAAAGATGGTACGAGAAAAAAGGAGAAGTCTGATGAGGAGTTGATTTCAAATATTCCTAAGAACTTCCATCTTGAGATGCTTTCAACCACAATGAAATGTGAAAATTGTCAACTAGTTTCGACATTTTATTTGGCAATTTTGGGGCCAACTTGAAATCTCAACTTAGAGATAGTTTCCTATTCGTCAATAAGAGTCTAAATAGTGGTTTTATTATTTTTGGCAAGTAGACTAGTTTGGACCATTCTAATTGGCTAATTTGGGTACATTGCATTTAGACTAGTATTTCTAGGTTTTTGGTTAAGGGAAAGTGGTTAAATGAAATTGTCGTTGTTATAAATAGTTGTACCTCTAACAGATCATTGTATTCTCTTATCATGTGGAGAATTAATCTTTGTTGATTCTATGTCCATCTCTTGTGAATTTTGTTAAAATATCACTTCCAACTTGTTGTACCTTGTAGATCTCAAGTTATTTGAGCTTGATAGGATCTCACACGTGTGGAGTCTGTTCCCACATGTGAAAGAATATACATAAGTCATTTTTATAAAGTTAGATTGATTTTAGCTTGATCTACACTAGTGTGAAATTGACCTTTGAGTAGAATCTTGAAAATGGTTATCCACACGTGTGAATCAAAAACATTTCTACTTGCATAACTCATTCTACTTGAGCTTATCCACACGTGTGAATGGTATCTTGACATGTGTGAGTAATAACTCATTCACATGAAGTGTTTTTTATCCAAAAAATTACATACTAGTTCAAAATTCAAGGTTTTTAGTGCATTGGCTAGATCTAGGTTCAATCTATTGAATGCTAATGATCAAATAGTGATTTGAGTCATTGAAGCAATTCATTTTGAAGCATTAGATCAAATCTTTAAGGCTGATTTGTTCAGATCTTAAGTGTGTGTGAAATATCAAACCAAATTGAACTAGAATCAATTTCTTGAGGAGTGAATTGCTAGAATATTTGTAGTTGATCTATTATACCATCATCCAAGTTGAACTAGGATTGATTGGGCCGAGATTAGAAGCTTCTTGAAAGCTAGAAATCTATCTTAGATCACACCTTATCAAGAGATCTTTGTGTATCTCATAGGCTTTCATTCAAAATGACATCCATGGGTGGATATATGTTACAATCTAGTGAGAAACTAACTTCGACAAACTATTCTATTTGAAAAGTAAGAATGGAATCACTACTAGTGGTTCATGATCTCTTTGATATTGTCTTAGGAGTTGAGGAAGAGCCTCAAACTCCCCAAGAGCAACTAAAGTACAAGAAGAGAGTTAGATTAGCCCTACATTGCTTAAAGTTAAATGTAAGCAATGACCTCTTGAAGGAGGTGGCTTCTTGTACCACATCAAAAGAGGCTTGAGATTCATTAAAGAACATTTATGAATCCAAAAACACTTTAAGAATGCTTATGCTAAGAAACTTGACCTTGCAAAGCATGAGGGGAAGTGGAGAGAATGGACAAGAGTATGTCCTAAGGATAAAATCCTTGAACAAAGAATTGGAATCTATAGGAGAAAAGATCCAAGATAATGAACTAGTACAAGTAATTTTGAATGGATTAGGAGATGGTTCTCTAATCTAGTTCAATATTTTGCTATTCAAGATCAACTTCCATCAATTGAAAAATTGCATAATGTTCTTGTGGTAGAGGAGAGTAGGATTCTGTTGCTAACCAAGTTGGATTTATGTCAAAAGACCATATGTCAATGCAAGAGGTGTGGCACAAGAGATTGGAGCATCTCAACTACAAGTTGTTGGAGGTGATGTCAAAGAGGTTTGGTCTTCCTAAATCTCTAACAAGCTTAAATCATGTTTGTGAGCAATGTGTTTTATCAAAGTCACATAGATTACTACATCAAGATCAAGTAAGCCTTTCCAACTTATGCATTCGGATATTTATGGTGTTACTACAATTAGCAATGAAAGTGCTACGATGTATATGACTTTTGTTGATAATTTTAGTAGGTTTTGTTGGATGTATTTATTAAAGAGAAAAGATGAGGTGTTTGATGTCTTTGTCAAGTTCAAGATTGCAATGGAGGTTCAATCTTCTACAAAGATCAAGTGCTTGAGAAGTGACAATGGTGGTGAGTATATTTCTACCAAGTTGAAGGCTTTTGGTGATGAGCATGGTATCAAGAGGGAGTACAGAAGCCCAAGGACACCACAACAAAATGGAGTGGCCGAGAGGAAGAATAGAACTTTGTGTTAAGGTGCCAAATCCATGAGGTTAGGTACAAATCTTCCTAAATCCTTTTGGAATCAAGCTTTGTTGTGTGCTAATTTTTTGTGCCATAGATGGGCGAGTGTGGTATTGGATGAAAAAATCTCTTTTGAAGTTTTGTTTGCTAGAAGGCCGAGTGTCAACATTTTTAAAACTTTTGGATGCATTTTCTATATCAACATCACTCTTGATGATAGAACCAAGGAGGATCCATCTGATGGGGCATGGGAGATAGGAAGAATGAGAACGGAGAAGACTGCAATCCCGTTCTGTTGAGGTGAATAGAAAGTGGTGAACCGTCTTCTAATACTATGTACAGCCATGTAGTCAGACATCTCGTTAGAGATGTATTTGCCACCACCATCAGTTCGGAGTGCCTTCACTTTTGTAGATGTTTGTGTCTCAGCCAGGGCCTTGAATCTCTTGAACCATTCAAAGGCTTCAGATTTGTGCTTAATGAACATGACTGTAGACCATCTAGAATAATCATCTATGAAAATGATAAAATAAATTGCATCTCCTAATGACGGAGTTGGCATTGGATCACAGAGATCATTATGTACAAGATCTAATACATGCTTTGATTTGATGGAATGTGAAACTTGCTTCTAGAGTGCTTCCCATAGATGCATGATTCACAAAAAAAAGACTTCCTATCTAAGGAAGATGGGAAATTCAAACCATCAACTAAATTATTACAAAGCATATAAGAAAGTGTTCTTGTATTCACATGTCCAAATCGACTATGCCACAGAACAACACTGTCGTTTACATTTTCATTAGAGATACTAGCTAATGCAACTGAATTAGAGAGTACATAAAGGTTCCCGACTCAAGTGCATGTAGTCAGAGGAGTATCTTTCTCGAATATTGTGCACTCCTCAGATGAAAAGGTAACAATGTAGCCCTCATTATTTATCTTAGAGACTGATAATGAGTTCTTTGATAACTAAGGAACATGAAAGATGTTAGGAACACAAATAGATAAATCGTTGTTGAAGGTGTTTTTCAATGTTCCTTTGCCTTCCACGTGTATAGTGCTAGAATCTCCGAGGTAGTTAAATTGGTCTCTGTTGTAAGCTGTGTACTCCATAAACCATTCCTTGCGAGAGGTCATGTGTTGGGTAGCGTCGCTGTCTAGGTATCAACTATCACAATCTTCGCTGCTGCTGTAAGCCATTAACAAGTGTGTGTCTTGCTCCTTGAATTCGACTGCATTGGAGGAGTCTGGCTGTTGTTGTTGTTGTTGTTTCACCTTTGCACCCATTGCAAAGATGGTGACTTTAAGAGTTATTATCTCTATTGCATGCTATATCAAGTGGAGGATGTTTCGACTTGATGTTTCTCAATACTACCTCATATTAGCTTACCTGTTTTGTTGTATAAAGGCCACTCTGATTGTGGCATCAGTGTCCAAACTGAACAAACTAAAATCAATATCTGAGCTTGATCATGATGCATTGACAACACAAAATCTTTTCTTGACAAAATATAAACATCCATAAAATGCATCTGCGAATCAACATACTTATCATCAAAAAACCTAAAGAATTTTGGTATCATGAAACACAAAAAAGACAAACTTCAATTAAAATAAATGGTTAGTACTAAAAAAACATGTCATGACAAATTACAATTATATACTTTTAATGAGACGACAAAAGAGTAGTCGAGACTTACATTGAGACCATCTTGTTCTTTTCCGAAGGATTTTGACATTCTATGAATAAATTTTTTGTGAGTTTTGCGAGTTTCTTCTACCCATGATCCAACAAAATGATAGCACATGGTGTGCTACTCTTTTTATGCCACTACATGATTTTTCAAGAACAATAATTGTGGTTTGATACATACTTAAAAATTTGACTATCCATCGAATTCAAATTAGGTCCATCAAAAAATACTTTGTTACTCTATAAATAAATATTTACTTTCATTAAAAGAAACATTGTTCTTGAAGTTGTAAAGTTAGCATGCCGACATGCTAGTTTGCAAATTTTTTATTTCAAAAAAATAAAGGTTTTTTCAAAACTTTTTGAGCAATTAATTTTTTTTTAAAGCTGATTCAGCTAGCATGTCGGTGTGCTAGCCGAGTAACTTATAAAATACAAAAGTTATTCTGACACATTTGAGAATCAAATTTTGAGTAAAAACATTATTTCAGAATATTTATTTCAACCTACAAACATAGTAAGTCGACGTGTAGGAGGTTTTTGAACATCAATTGAAACTGGAAAAAGATGAATCATAGTATTTTGAAGCTTTCCTAGAAGATAGAGCCAAGAATTCCAGTAATTGGGTTTGTTGGAAGTAAAAAAGTGACCAATTTTGGTGAATTTTGGGAGATGGATTTCTCGAAATCCATAAGAGTATCATTTTGGATTTTTTACAGCATGATTTGTATTCCTTTTAACCTTTCCAGCAAGCTATCAGACCTGTAAATTGATGGGTGGAGGCTTATGTTTCAATTCATCAAGTTTGTAGCAATTTTGACTTCTAGAAATCAAGAATTCATGGTTCTCAGCCCATATTGCTTCATAGGACCTATATGAAGGCTTCATGGAACTCTTAGAGACCATTTAAGACTATTTTGATTATCACTTTTAGGCTTGGTTGAGTGTGTGAAAGTTATTAAGCTGATTGGCCTTGAAAAAGTGAGCCCTCGCACAAGTTATCTGGTTGTTTTGAACTCGCATGTGTGAATCCTAGGTGGTAGGCTGACGTGACAAGTGTCTTGTTTACTAGGTCTCCCTCTGTATTGAGCTTTACAACATCCAATTTGGTGACCTGTAGCCAAAGATATGATCATCTGAAGTTTTGCAATTTTGTGAGCAAAATTGGTAGAATTTCCAATTGTTCTGATTGCATGCATGTCAATTTCCTATTTTAAGATACTGTGCTTGCATGGAATGTCTGCATGTGGATTCTCAGAGTAATTTTGACATGCATAAGTGGTTTAGATCTGTTTTGAGTGGTTATACGCATGTACTCTGACTGTTAGATACAACACTGAATTTGGTAGCTGACAATTTCCGTAGAACTTGATTTTACGTGAAATTCCGTAAATGTGAAAAATTAGTTTGATGTCGCATGTCTCTTACATGCTTGATGAACATTAATGAAGTAAATTTAAGAATCGAACAGTGAATCAAATTTTTGATTTTGATTGCTTAATAGTTGACAATGGTTTTTTATGAATTTTTTAAAAACATAAAATTTAAAAAAAAAAATTAAAGTGCGAAAACTCAAAATTTTTAGTTTTTTTCAATTTCTTGTAATATCTATGAAATTGACTAAAAATAGTGATTTAACCATGTTGGAGTCAATTTCAGTCAGTTTTTTTGGTCAACTATACTTTACTATGAGTTAATCTGATATTAACTAAATTTAGTAATTTTCAGAATAGATATATCGAGATGGCCGAAGAAACTTCAAATCAAGCTGCAAATCCAGGTGCACCATCTTATATGGTGATTTGTCAACAGAAGCACGAGCTGATTTGAGTTCAACAATGCATGTAGGGACAAAGAGGATTTGGCAGAATTCAAAAGTGGATTGATCTCCAATGTCATAGATGTTTTGAGAGAAAGTTTCAAGTTGCAAGACGCTATCCTTGTCCAAATCGTCTAAAAAGATGAGAGGATGTGGAGGTGGAGGTGATTCATGTATAATATGAGAATTTTAAAAAATTTCTTCTCGCTCAATGATATGAATAATCGTAATCAGATGAGAAATCAGCAAATGGAGTCTGTTGAATCAAGTCAAATTGATGTCTTCACCCAATCTCGGTTTTCAACCGGAGGTTTATGCGGGAGAGAAGAAGGAGAAGAAACCTGAGGTCATCAAGGATTGGTTGGCCAAGTGGAGTAGTTACTTCAATTTGCACGGTGTTCTTGATGAGAAGAAAATTGAAAGTGTCGTGTTGTTTTTACGCGGCAAAGCGTCATCGTGGTGGCGAGATTTACCGGTGAAGCCAACTACTTGGGAGGCGTTTGCGGAAGTTTTCAAAAAAGCTTTCGTAGTTGCTGATGATGTGGAATACTACTTGAAGTTCGTGAATTGCAAGATGGGTACAAAGAGTTTAGACTCTTATATCTAGGAATTTATGGACCTATGGAATAGGGTTCCATCATTCGATGCGAAGTTGGCACTTTGGCAGTTTGTCCTAGGTTTGCTAGCCGACTATTAGAACGAATGTAGGGGAAATGTGCTTCAAAACCTCGAGGATGCGTTTCGGATTGTGAAAGCATATGATTCCATAGTGGTGGCATCCAGGAAGCAGTTTGCGCAAATTCCAACCACTTTGAGAACCAAGAAGGGTAAGAAGCACGGTGCAGACCAAGCAAAATATTTTGACGAATTAGATCAAGCAGCATCGAAACCCAAGAAGCCAAAGAGAAAGAGATTCAAGAAATCTATGTCTCAAAAAAAGGCTAAAAAAGAGAACTTATGTTTCGTCTGTAAGAAACCTAGACATATGATAAAATTTTGTCTAGAAAGGAAGTCTGCTCACATGATTAATATCCCAGGAGGCAATGGTAAGACTTTGGAAATCAACCTGACTGATTGTGAGTGTGAATGTTCTTTTAGTACTACTTCTTTCTTGCCTAATGAACTTTTCCGTTTAATTAGTACAACTAAAGATCAAGAAGTGAGTATTTTATTGGATAGTGGTTCAACTCATAATTTTATTGATTCTGGTCTTGTGCAGAAACTTAGCTTGGAAACTGAAGCCAACAATCATAGATATAAAGTTTACCTAGCTTCAAGAGCAGAGTTGGAGACTTGGAACGTAAAAGTCCCGAAGCTCTCAGTTTTGATACAAAGACACATAGAATTAGTTAATTTTCATGTTTTAGACCTAGCTCGTACTGATTTAATCTTAGGTTATGTTTGGTTATTTAGTAAATCGCCTTCTCTGTTAATTGATTTTGAGAAGCATGTTCTCACTTTCAAGGAGGGTGATAAGATAGTTACATTATTTGGCAGTAATTTTGTATGTCCGTTGGATCAAATTTTTACAGTTAATAAAATGGAGACATTGGATTATTCTGAGTATAAAGTTTTTTCAATATATGTTATTCCAGTTGTGGATGTTCCTGAAATAAATCTAAATAGTTGTGAATTCTCAGCAATTCTTAACTCAGTAAATTTAGATCATGAACAAGCAGTGAAAGAACAAATCATAAATGAATTTAGGGATGTTTTTCCATCTGAATTACCTCATGGTTTACCACCATCTAGGTCAGTAGATCATAGGATTGAGTTAATTTCAGGAAGTCAACTTGTCTCTAGAGAATCTTATAGGTTCTCTCAGAAAGAGGAGATAGAGATTTCAAATAAAAAAGAAAACTATCTAACGATGGGACATATACAACCTAGTAAATCACCATGGGGCGTTCATGTTCTTCTTAAAGCGAAGAAACATGGAGGTTTCCGAATGTGTGTGGATTACAAGGGTCTTAATAAAGTGACTATAAAAAATAAATATCCATTACCCAAGATAGATAACCTTGTAGATCATTTTGGTGGAGCACGGTATTTCACCAAGATAGATCTCAGGATAGGGTACCATCAAATAAGAATTAAGTTGGAAGATGTCCAAAAGACAAGATTTCGTTCTAGATTTGGTCATTATGAATTCTTAGTGTTGCCATTTGGACTAATGAATGCTCCAGCAACGTTCCAGCAAATGATGAATGATTTATTTTGTTCATATTTGGGAAAGTTTGTGGTTGTATTCTTAGACGACATTCTCATTTACGGTAAATCCTTGGTGGAACATGTAGAACACTTAAAAATCGTCTTGATGAAACTCTGTCGGGAGTTTTTTTACGCTAAAGAGTCCAAGTGTGAATTCTTTAAGCAAGAGTCACTTTGTCTCAGTCATAAGATCACAGTAAATGAGATCAAGATTGACGAGGATAAAATCAAGATTGTGATTGAGTGGCCAATTCCAGGAACTGTGAGGCAAGTAAAGTCTTTTTTAGGTTTTACGCTTTTCTTCAAGAGATTTATTGAGGATTATGCTAAGTTAGCAGCACCGCTTAATAATCTGACAAAAGGAATTGTTAATAATAATAAAAAAAATCAACCTAGTCCATCTGTTGTTTGGAACGAAATCGAATCAATGTTTTGAGAAACTTAAAACAATGATTGTTTCAGCTCCTGTGTTACAAATTGCAAATTCAGATTTACCTTACGTCGTGAGAACGGACGCAAGTGATGTAGTTGGAGCGGTTCTATTACAAATAGATAGGCCACTAGCGTTTGAGAGCAAAAAATTCATTGGTCCTCAGTTGTGTTATACTACGCTAAAAAAAGGAATTGTCTGTTGTAATCCATGCACTTAAAACCTAGAGACACTTCTTGTATGGTAGTAAGTTTGTAGTGTATATGGATCACTAGCCTCTTAAGTATTTTTGTAATCAACATGATCTTCAAGGGAGAAAAGCTCGGTGGGCTGAATTGATGCAAGAATTCGATCATGAAATCCGTTACATAAGAGGCAGCTCTAATCAAGTTGTGGATGCTTTTAGTCAGATCGGTGAACTGAACGAGTTGTCATTCACCCAAATTTCTATGGATCTATATTTTTCGCTGAGAGAAAAATATGAATAAGATTCCCATTTTGGTCACATTTGGAACATTGTTCATGCCATAAGAAATGTGAACAGTGTTGAGTCAGAAACATAGGGGACTCAACTAACTAAGAAAGATAAGAAGATTGTGGAATAGTTTATCATTCAAGATGGATTACTATTTCGAAATGAGAAATTTTGTGTACCCAGATCTTTGTTGAAAGATTATTGCGGTTGTATGGTCTGCCAAGTGACGTTGTTAGTGATAGAGATCCTAAGTTCACAGGTCACTTTTGGTCAACAGTATTTTATAAACTGAAACTTCTTTGAGCTTAAGTTCTTCTGATCATCCTGAATCAGATGGCTAGACAGAAAGGACTAATAAAACTATGAAAAATATTTTGAGGACGTATGTTTCTCACAGACAATTTCATTGGAAAGATTATCTCCCACTGGTTGAGTTTGCATATAATAGTAGAAAACATTCTGCTACAGGTTACAGTCCTTTTATGCTTATGTATGGTTTTCAACCTAGATCTCTAATAAATGTTGAGATGAAGTCTATTAAGATCCAAAAGGTTGCTGATTTTTTGCATGATATGCAAGAAATGTTGGAAGTCGCTAAGGATAGTATCCAAGTGCTCAGGATAGAGCTAAACACTATACCGATCTTAAGATATCTCTAAGAGATTTTAAAGTTGATGATTGGATATATCTTAGGATTCCAAAAGATTCTAAGATGTTACGTACATGAAAGCATTATAAGCTGCCTACCTGTTATTGTGGACCTTTTAGGATTGTACGAAGAATTGGTTCTTTGGTGTATGAACTCGATCTTCAAGAAAAATCGACTGCACACCCAATATTTCATGTATGTCGTTTGAAACTAAGTTTATATGATGGTGATACAGTTGGATCGGATAAAGATTTATCCCATTTGGAAGATTTGTCGCTTAGTGTACCTTTGGAACCTAAGAAAGTGCTCAAAACCAGAGATAAACAATTGAGAAATCGTTTTATCTCTGAGTGCTTAATTCGGTGGAAGGGTTGTACTGAGGATGATGATTCGTGGGAGAGAGTTGATAGCATAAAGAAGAATTTTTCGAGTTTTAGTTTCTAAGGATAGAAACAGTTTAAGGAGGGAAGAATATTATGTCCATGACTAGTACATAGGATACAGTATACTCCTAGACTTGGATACACGGTACTCCAGTGAAACAAGTTGTTAGTTATGCCACGTCATACTGGACGTGACCCAAAAGTAACTAATATCCTTGTGAGGCCCAGAACACACTAAATGGAGATTAGACAAGGTATGAGACAGTGTATGCATGTGTAGAGTTATCAGTAGCAATTCTATGAATAGTTGGTCCATGCTTAGGACTCTATTCTAGGTGAATCTATGTATAGTGAACTTAGGACTATGCATGGCTAAGTGCCCAGGATGCTTTTAGCTCTATATATTGGGTCCAAACTCGCCCTACTCCTCATTATGGTTTTGGATTCATTGCCAGGCTCTCACTCTACATTCATGCTTCTTGTTCCTTGGCTTGGGGGTGAGGCTTCTAGAGTTTGATTGGATGCTTCTACTTGGTTGGGTGGTTTCTCCATAGTGTGTTATCCTTTGTGTTTGGGACTTGTAAGCAAGATCTAAGGATCTTCCCTTTTACTGTTAGTAATAAAACCTGAAGACAAGTTGATAAGAACTAGATCAACACTATAAATGAGCGATTTTTCTTTTCTTACCCTCTTATAAGTGCTGTTACTCTCCATAAACCATTTCATGGCCACATACTCTTGCATATTTTCTCCAAGCAAAAGAGCATTCTGAAGTTAACATCGACCACAATAGTCTCTATATGAGAATTTATTTTTGATTGAACACTCATTGTATCAAGTTTCACAAGCTCATATTTCTCTCTTCTTCTGTTTGTAGGAATGATAGCAACAAACAATTAGCAAAGTGGAACATAACAATTTCAAAATAATTGTAAAAAAAATAACTATCAAAAGCAACAGCAAACAATGCGTGAATGCAAATCACAAGAGTAAAAACATTGATGCACTAAACCACTTACATTTATTTTCTTTACATCAGGATCCATCTTCTTCGTCCCTTTCTTGTCCACCACAATAGATGGCTTCTCAGGTAAAACATCAATCAGTGAAGTCTTTGCCATTTGTGTGGTTGCCCCATCATCTTCATTCTCAACTACCAATCTACCTTTGATAGTCCATGTGTTCTTCCTCAGCAATGAGTTGTACTCCTTTTCCATTCTTTCCAAAGATCTGAATAGATCTGTGACATAGCTTCTTCAATTGTGGTTGGCTCCTGAATAGAATAGTCAACGAACTCATCAATGTATTGAACATGTTGAGTTTGGATTCTTGTTGATCTTGTGGTTGAAGTTCCTGGCTGCAAAATTCAACTTTGTGTCATCTATGTCAGCTGCTCATGAGTTGTAGCTCCTTTATCTTCTTCTAGATCAGACCGTACACAGTGACTGTTGGAAGAAATGGAAATAGTCTTTCAATATGTATCAGTTGTTGGGGCAAAAATTGTAGATTGCATCTAGTCCTCGCTCTTCAAATCAATAAACTGATCTTCAATGAAAGTCACGTCTTTGTTAGTGAAAACTTAGTTTTTTTATATTGTACAGTCTATACATTCCATCAAAAGTACAATAGCCAACAAAAATAGTATTGAATGAATGCTCATCTAATTTCCTTTTGTTCTCCTTTGGGACATGAGCATAGGCAGTACATCCGAATACTCTCAGATGTTTCAATGAAGGCTTGGATCCTGTCCAAACTTCATGAGGGGTTTTGATGTTAGGGAGGCCTTATTTATACATCGGTTCATACATCGGTTTTGCACGTAAGCTGATGTTGACACAACATGTTGCCAGAACGATTTGGACAACGAAACATGAGTTATCGTGTGTAGAAATCATCAGATACCCGTTTTCATATGAGTATGGCTATCATACCCACGATTGGTCTCGGGTAGCATGTCCACGCTAGGGATCAGTAGACCAACAACCCATAAGTTGATTGTGAATATAAAGGAATTAGGGCCCTTATGTGTATAAGGTCATAATTAATGGTTTTAGGCCTAAACTCATGATGGTGGATTTATATGGGTCTATCAGTGAGTCATTGGAGAACTAGATGACATGGCCCAATATAAGGGAAGATCCCTAAGATCTTGCTTACAAGACAATACACAATGGAAAACACACTATGGAGCAACCACCCAACCAAATAGAAGCAACCAATCAGCTCTAGAAGCTTTACCCCCAAGCCAAGGAACAAAAAGCATGAATGTAGAGTGAAACCCTGGAAATGAATCAATGATCACAATGAGGAGTAGGACGAGTTTGGCCTCAACATATAGAGCCAAAAGCAACCTGGGCACATAGCCATGCATAGCCCTAAGTTCCCTATATATAGATTCACCTAGAATAGAGTCCTAAGCATGGACCACCTATTCATAGAGTTGCTATTGATAACTCTACACATGCATACACTATCTCATACCTTGTCTAAACTCCATTTAGCCTCACAAGGATATTAGTTACTTTCGAGTCACATCTAGTATGACATGGCATAACTAACAACTTGATTTACTAGAGTACCGTGTATTTAAGACTAGGAGTATACTGAATCCTACTTACTGGCCATGGACATAACATTCTTCCCTCCTTAAACTGCTTCTATCCTTAGAAGCTCTCTAAACAAGAAAGAATAACAGGAACAATTCTTTTAACTTTAAATATCAACCTAGAAAATTGTTATCTTGGTTTAACCTTCACATCAAACAAGTACTCAGAGAAAATTCTATTTCCAAATGATAATCTCTGCACTGGAGTACAACTCAGGTTTGAAAAAGTACACTAAGCGATAAATTTTTCAACTCGGTTATATTCACCATAAGTTAGTAACATCACCTTCATGTAAAACACTTATATGAAACACTGGGTGAAATAGCCTAACTTAAAAGATTAAAGTTAAAGAAATCATATAATAATTATAATTACAGTCTGAAATTATCCACAACTCTGACGAATTATTTATTAAGCTTTCAAGTACAAATACCCTTATAATCCAAATTCTAAGATATGAAAATTCATTCAATTAGAATATCTAGGAGAATAATTAAGATATAGAATGATTAAAACTCAAATCTGAGTACCCCAGATACTCTTTTGAGTTAAATGCTCATGTTTCTAGCACCAAATGCAAGAAAAATAGCATTCATTCATCTTAATAGATTTGTATGTCTCCTAAAATAACTGGCGATCCAATTCAAATGAAGAACTGTACTCAAGCATCCACTAGATAAAATCAACTTTTCACAAATAAAATACTTATCTTGTGAGAATATCTGTGAGATCCATAGGTCCTGAAATATAA
>MU836498.1:0-27969 GCA_029204225.1 Diphasiastrum complanatum | reverse complement strand
GTAATAACATCGGCTTGATATAGCTATGGTCTCCCTAATAAGACTTTATAAGATAATTCCCTAGTGGTCTTTAATGTCATGAAGTCCATCAAATTTTATGTCATCAATGTAAACTGTAATCTAAGACAAATTCCTATTGAGTTCTTCTAGTTGCATGCTAGTCTCAAATGTCTTAGTGTAGGCACTATTCTATGATAAATGCCTAACTCGTATGTTGTCACTTCAGTCATTATATTACACTGGATTCGGAATCTATGGGTACACTATGTAAGATACAACCATTGATTATTACTTGGATTTCAAGTGAGCCTTCATCACCATGGTTTATCAGTCCTACATCTACCAATGGCAACTTAGCTTTTTTTTTTTTTTTCTTTTATAAGAATTGTTTAATCTCTTTCTTATAGTACTGATTATCCTCGAATAACTATTTGAAAGTTATATTGGCATCCTAGAAACAAAATATTCCACTATGTGATTTGAACGATGTCTAAGTGGGATAGATCTCTAGGTATCTCATTACTTATTATTGGATCTGAGAACATTACTTTCTTAACTTTCTTCATTTCTTCGTCTAGGAGTTTCTTAGACTCTAAACTGACATTTGTGGTAATGGGTGTGAGAGTGATGGTTGGATCGGTAGTTGGGTGGAGGTGGCAATGGTATCTGGTGAGATCTGACTTCTCCTAAGTTGGTCTTTCTTTCCCTCGTCGATGTCGTCTCTATGTTGATCAGGTCTGCAGCATCAAAATATGAGGATTTGTCCATGATGATATGGACATGCTGAGCCTACTCTTGCTGTGTTGCTGCTATCTCTTTGAGAATGGTATTTCCATCTCCCTCCCATCCCAAAATTTGTGCCTGTGGGCTGTGGAGTTTTTTGGACTCCAGCTGCTATTTGTGTTTGATCTGTTGTTGTCGCCAAAGATCATGTCTAGATTATATTTGCCATTGGTGATCGTGGTGACGCTGGTGTGTTATCCAATCGCGATGGAGTTGCAACTAAAATTACCGAATTAGCTTGTGAATCCACTGGTATGGCTATAGCTAGTGAAATATCAGCACCATTTGTTGCATTATGTGGTGATGAATATTGTTGGGATGTTGTATCTGACATTGATCTTTCATCTTGAGAATCGTCTTTAGACTCTGTCCCGTCGGACTCTGTTTCATCCGGGGAAGCACGACATGTCATTTGCATCTTTGGCCTTGCCCGTAATGTGTGTGTTGGTGGGGCTTGGGCTTGTGTAGAAGGGTCTTGTTGTTGAGCTAAAGACCCTTTCCATCGATGTCGTTGGTTGCTACCTCAATGTCATCGTCATGATGCTCGTGTTGGGTCGTTTTTGAGGTGGCCCTTGTGGAGAAAGTGTCCTCTTCCTAGAAGTAGACTTTGTCTTCTTTGGTGCTGTCGAATTTCCCATGCTTTGTCAGCCAGCATCAACATTCCTCGCAGCTTTTGGTCGGTTGCTCACCTGCTGTAGAGTACGGTCTATCAGGAGGTAGCCCAGTAGTGTGGATGGATTCTTGTTTTGATGCACTCATGAAGGCAATTAGACGCAAACTAGGCCCAGTCATAAAGGCCGTGCAGTCTTGAATCTGTCGTCATATGAAATAGGGACAATTAGAAACACTCGATGGAATACTCCTAGACACTATCATCAATGGCGGCCGTGTACGGCAGTAGTACGAAGATTTTTTATTTTGTCAATCCTATCTAATTACAACACTCTTCATTTTGTATATATTTTATTTTTGCTGTTTATTTTCATTACTTTTGTAATCATGTCTGTGAGTACTGAATTTCTTTTTTCTATTCTTGTCTTTCATGTTGAATTTCTCTGACAATGGTGCCAACTATTCACAGATTCTATCACTGAAAATCTATGAAACGTGTTTTATCCTTCTTCTTCTTTGGTATAGAATGTTTCTGTTTGTTACCAAGTTGTTGGGCATTTTGAGATTATCTTCTTAATTCATTGCCTAGATAAGGCAGAATGGTCTAAATCCAGTTGTAGAATATATTAAAAATCCAATCTGTCAATGGATTCATGGTTGGTCCACTCCTCAAAGCACTCACATTCAAGAAGCATGCAAGTCAACCAGCAGCTCGGATGAATGCCATTCAGATACTACTTTTTACCAATTGTAAAAATGATTGGAAACCAATTTTGAAATTCAGATTAACCTAAAACATCAAAGAGAAATAAGAACAAGAAAAAACAAGAAACTAATTAGCAATCTCCACATGTGCAAGAATCAAAAAACACTCATCTCTTTTCTTGGACTTTCGAAGAACATCAAGATTTGATATGTAAGAGAATATGGAGAATATAAACCACAATTTCAGTCTGTTTAGTTTACTTGAAAGCTTGATTCTACTCTAGATTAAGAACAAGAAATCTAATCCACTCTAATCCACAATTCATGAATGAAAGAAAGCAAGAAAACTAAGTAATGCACATCCACACATATAAGAATGGAAGGGCATGATCATAAGGGAATCACTCAAGAAAGCCATCATGATCAAGGAGCTCCAAGAATGCCGAAACTCGTGGAAGATCGTTTATATTCAATACAAGAGCAAATGACATTACAAGTAAGACTCCGTCACAAGAGAGGGAGGGGGCTCTTAAATAAGCCAATGAGTTGTCAAGTGGAGTCTAAATGGCAATTCCGCAATTTAGCAAATCACAGGCAAAATTAGTTCCTCCACTAGAGGTCACCATCAAAGGGGGCTCACTCTACTTTATTAAAGAGGGGCCTACAACATTTTCAAATGCCTACACATACTAACTCCTACATGGTCATTCCATCACTTGGGATTCACCATGAGGCTCACATGATTTCTAACTATTGTCTTAGCTAATATTTCTTGGCTCTCATTCTCCATCCTCCTTTCTTCTCTCAAAGATATCCTCGGTCTAAAGTGAGGACTGCTCTTAGAATAGCTCTAGCCCAGCATCTTGGGGATTCCTCATAATCAGCCAACACCCTCCACTAGAGGTCACCATCCAAAGGTGGCTCACTCTATGTGAAGATTCACATGTGTGAGAATGCCCTAAAGTGTAAAATTGATCTCCTAAGCAAAGCTTTTGCACTATAGATCTTCTATTGATTGAAATCCAAGGTCAATTGATGAAATCTAAGGGAAGGAGACAAAGCTACATGCATACATTCATAACCAAAGTAGTTTCACATGTGTGGAAACATATACTACTGAAAACTAAGTCCCAACAAGCTCCTCTCCTCGGGTAGAGAAAGAAACCACCACTTTTGGTGAAGGGTATAGAGAGAAATACACTCAAAATTGATGAATCTCCAAATTGACTCAGAAACTCACCTCCATTAGTGAAGGGAATGAAAGTTCACATAGAAACTCATGAAGATCCATGCTTGATTCTTATTGGACCCTTAAACATAGCCTCTCTAGTCCTATTGGATGTGTGATGCAACATCTCTCACTTTTGATTGGACCCTATCACTTTTGCCACCACATAGGGTGCATAACTCATCAAAACATGTGTAAGCAACCTAACTAGCTCAAGTTACATCACAATTGAATTTTGGCCTAATCATGACAAAACATGTGTACTTGACCATTTGACCTCTAAAGCCAAAATTGGCCCTATCACCTGGTGACACCAAGATGCTTGACTAGCAATCTTTATGATACCCCTAAAGTCAAGATTATAGACTATTTTTCAATTTTTCTACATGTGGTAACATGCTCCACATATGTGAAATGTACTCAAAAACATAAAATCATAAAATTGCCAACCTAGATTTTTGCCAATTTTTCACAACACTCCTCAAAAAATAACTTGGTAAGGTACTAGATCAATCAAGGAGTTTGTGAAACTTTTTGAGTGGGCCATTTGGTATGCATATGAAGTACAAAACCAGCAAAAGGCTCCATCATCGCAGCACCCTCACCATATCCATGATAAGATCTCTTTGGTAATCCTTTGAAGAGCATTCCACCAATTTGCCACTATATCCATGTGCTTCCTCCATGCTTGATGATGATCTTCGATTTGAAAGTACCGTTTGCATGAAAATGGATGCACCATTTAGAAAATCAGAGGCTTCCATGCCTCATAAAGATCACAGAGATCATAGAGATCAAGAGCATAAGATGAGCAAAAGTGTTGATTATCATCAGACATTCTAGCTTGACTAGTCCACAGACTATGAACTTTATCCATGATGGGTCTAATCTTGAAATCAAATGCAATCCTGCCATCAAGTAATGAAAGAGAAATATGAGAGATTATGTCGAAGTGAATAACACCTTAAACTTGCCTATCTTTACTAGCCATATAGACTCAGCCATCCATCTTGAAGATCCCATTGAAATCATATGTTGAGGAGGCTCCTCCTCAAACCAAACCTTGACCCCTTAACATCTTGATAATCTTCAATAGATGATTTGAGATGCATCTTGTGATGCCTTGATCTCGGCCCTTTCAAAAGTTGAATATAGATCTTCATAAGATATGACTTTTGTAGTCTCAATCACTTTTGAAATAGAGAGTACTGAAAGGCTTTATAGGCCTCCTTGGTGGATAAGCATCCAACCATGATCCATGAGCTTGGATCATCCATCCTCCTTGTTTCCAAGGGAATATGTGAAAAGCACAAACTTCCAAGGACTCTAAGGTCTTCAACCTTAGGATCTTTTGCGATCCTCCTCCTTTGAAGGCTTGGATACATAAGCAACATCAAAAAAATTTGCACTCTCTCTTGGATTCAATTTGTAGATGCCTTCATATCTAGATCCATATGCAAGGATCTCATCATTCTTTTTGATCACACAATTATCAATATGGAAATTGACATCAAGACCACCAACACTCCAAGAATGCACAAACCACTCAAAATACAATCCAATTGTATGAAAGAAATTGGCTCTGATCTCAAAATGACGACTAGATCTCAAGAGATGACATCGTCAAGCTTCTTCTTCAGTTTTTTGGTCAAACTAGTAAGATATGATCAAACCAAATGTGTCCACACAAGTCTAGGTGCCCTACCTTACCCTCTTCAAAAGCTTATAACTTTTGATTGGCTCACCAAATGGATTGAAACAAATTGCTACAAGAACTAGACAAAACTACCTTTCAAACAAGCTATCTAGCACCAAATTTGGATCTAACTTGGAAGAGAACTTTCCAAATGAACTTGGTTGTACTTCACACGTGCCTGAGCAAGGAATTCCATACAATACTTGAAATGATTCAATCATTATAATAATGAACCCTTTTGATCCAAATTTCCTTGACATAGCATGGGAGATGCAATCAACACTCTCTAAATCTTGATTTTCATGAAATTTTTGAAACTATGTATGATAGATGCATCAAAAGCTTAGGTAGGCTCTAATACCTTGTGAAAATTCACACATGTGGGAATGCCCTAAAGTGTGAAATTGATCTCCTAAGCGAAGCTTTTGCACTATAGATTTTCTATTGATTGAAATCCAAGATCAATTGATGAAATCTAAGACAAAGAGACAAAGTTACATACGTACATTAATAACCAAAATAGTTTCACATGTGTGGAAACATGTACTACTGAAAACTAAGTCCCAAAAAGCTCCTCTCCTCGGGTAGAGAGAGAAACCACCACTTTTGGTTGAGGGTAGAGAGAGAAATACACTTGGTTGGGTGGTTTCTCCATAGTGTGTTATCTTTTTGTGTTTAGGATTTGTAAGCATGATCTAAGGAACTTCCCTTATAGTGGAATTAGAGAAAGGCTTACAAGCTTGGAGAGGTGGTGCTTTTCATTGGAGCTTGGTGGTATTCAACTAGTATTCTCATCAAAGGAGAGGAGCAAGGTTGCAAGTTGGTGGATCTTCTCAAATTCAATTTGCATGTTCCATATCTCTCTCAAATTCATTGTGGTTTATGGAGAATTGTGCTAGGAAATCAATTTTGGTGTCTTTTTTGGAGTTTTAGCATGTGTAGCTCAAAACTAGTGAAGGATCTGAAATTTTCAGCAAGTTAATTCACTTTGAAGTAGTTGAAATTCAATTTGCATGTTGGATCTTCCCATGTATTTGGATTATAGGCTCTTTTGTGGCCAAATTTGGCTTGTTTTCCATGTTTTTGGCACAAAATGGAGGGTTGAATTCAAAATCCAGCAAGATTAGATCAATTGATTGGTTGTAACTCTGTATTTTGGATTGCATGTGGATTTGGAAAACGTTCTTGCCATTAATTTTCAATTGTGCATGGTGAAAAAACCTAGGAAGGGCTAAAATTCATAATTTTTGCTTGGTTTTTCATGACATTGGATGGTAGGAGGTTGTTGAACTTCAATTGAGGCTGGTAAAAGATGAATCATAGTCTTTTGAAGCTGTCCTAGAAGTTAGAGCCAAGAATTCCAGCAATTGGATTTGTAGGAAGTAAAAAAGTGTCAAACATTGACCAATTTTGGTAAATTTTGGGAGATGGATTTCTCTAAATCCATAAGTGGATCATTCTGGATTTTTTCCAGCATGATTTGTATTCCTTTTTACCTTTCCAACAAGCTATCAGAACTGTAAATTGATGGGTAGAGGCTTATGTTTCAATTCCATCAAGTTTGTAGCAATTTTGACTTCTAGAAACCAAGAATTTATGGTTCTCGGTCCATACTACTTCATAGGATCTGTATGAAGTCTTCATGGAACTCTTTCAGACCATTTAAGACTGTTTGGATCATCACTTTATAGCTTGGTTGAGTGTTTGCACGTTTTTGACAATTTGGTCTAGAAAAAATGCGCCCTCCTACAACTTAATTGGTTGTTCTAAACTCGCATGTGCGATTCCTAGGTGGCAGGCTGATGTGGCAAGTGTCTTGTTCACTGGGTCTCCCTCTTTTTTGAGCTTTACACCACCCAATTTGGTGTCCTGTAGCCAAAGATATGACCAATTATTCTGATTGCATGCATGACAGTTTCCTATTTGAAGTACTCTGCTTGCATGGAATGTCTGCATTTGCTTCCTCTGAGTGATTCTGACATGCATGAGTTGGTTAGATCTGTTTTGAGTGGTCATAAGCATGTACTCTGACGGTTAGATACAAAACTAAATTTTATAGTTGAAAATTTTTGTAGAACTGAATTTTTACGTAAAATTCCGTAAATTAATGAAGGAAAATTAAAAATCGAACAGTGAATCGAATATTCGATTTCAATTGTTTAATAACTAGTTGTGATTTTTATAAATGTTTAGAAAACATAAAAAATTTTAAAAAAAATTAAAAGTGCCAAAATTTGAAATTTTTAGTTTTTTCTAGTTTCTTGTAATATCTATGAAACTGACTAAAAATAGTGATTTGACCATACTGGAGTCAATTTCAATCAGTTTTTAAGTCAACAATACTTCACTATGGGTTAATCAAATATTAATTAAATTTAGTAATTTTCAGGATAGATATCGAAATGGCCGAAGAAACTTCAAAGCAAGCTGCAAATCCAGGTGCGCCATCTTATACGGTGATTTGTCAACAGTTGAGTACGGCACTAAATGACATAAATAATCGTAATCAGATGACAGATCAGCAAATGGAGGTCCTTTTGAATGAAGTCAAATTGATGTCTTCACCCAATCTCGATTTTCAATCGGAAGTTTATTCGAGTGAGAAGAAGGAGAAGAAACCTTAGGTCATCGAGGACTTGCTGGCCAAGTGGAGTAGTTACTTCAGTGTGCACGGTGTTCCTGATGAGAAGAAAATTGAAAGTGTCGTGCTGTTTTTACATGGCAAAGCGTCATCGTGATGGCGAGATTTACTGGTGAAGCCAACTACTTGGGATGCGTTTGCGGAAGTTTTCAAAAAACCTTTCATAGTTGCTGATGACGTGGACTACTACCTAAAGTTTGTGAACTGCAAGATGGGTACAAAGAGTTTAGACTCTTATATCCAGGAATTCATGGACCTATGGAATAGGTTCCATCATTCGATGTGAAGTTGGCATTATGGCGGTTTGTCCTAGGTTTGCCAGCCGACTATCAGAATGAATGCAGAAGAAATGTGCTTCAAAGCCTCGAGGATGCGTTTCGGATTGCGAAAGCATATGATTCCATAGTGGTGGCATCCAGGAAGCAATTTGCGCAAATTCCAAGAACCCAAGAAGCCAAAGAGAAAGAGATTCAAAAATCTATGTCTTGAGAAGAGGCTAAAAGAGAGAACTTATGTTATGTCTGTAAGAAGCCTGGACATATGATGAAATTTTGTCCAGAAAGGAACAAAGGGTCTGCTCACATGATAGAAATCCCAGGAGGCAATGGTAAGACTTTGGAAATTAACCGGATGGATTGTGAGTGTGAATGTTCTTTTAGTACTACTTCTTCTGGCCTAATGAACTTTTCCGTTTAATTGGCACATTTAAAGGTCAAGAAGTGAGTATTTTATTGGACAATGGTTCAACTCATAATTTTATTGATTCTTGTCTTGTGTAGAAACTCAACTTGAAAATTGAAGCCAACAATCATAGATATAAAGTTTATCTAGCTTCAGGAGCAGAGTTGGAAACTTGAAACATAAAAGTCCCAAAGCTCTCAGTTTTGGTGCAAGGACACACAAAATTAGTTAATTTTCATGTTTTAGACCTAGCTCTTACGGATTTAATTTAGGTTACGAATGGTTATTCAGTAAATCGCCTTCTTTGTTAATTGATTTTGAGAAGCATGTTCTCACTTTCAAGTAGGGTGATAAGGTAGTTACATTATTTGGAAGTAATTTTGTATGTCCGTTGGAGTCAGATTTTTCAACAATTAATGAAATGACAATTCTTAACTCAGTAAATTTAGATCATGAACAATAGTGAGAAGAACAGATCATAGAGATGAATTTAGGGATGTTTTTCCATCTATTTACCTTAACATGGTTTACCATTGTCTAGGTCAGTAGACCACATGATAGTGTTAATTCCAGAAAGTCAACCTGTCTCTAGACAAACTTATAGGTTTCTTTCATAAATAGGAGACAGAGAATTTCAAATAAAAAAGAAATCTAGTCTGAGGATGGAACATATACAACCTAGTAAGATCACCTTGGGCACTCATGTTCTTCTTAAAGAAATGAAAAGATGAAGGTTTTCGGATGGTGGTGGATTTACAAGGGCCTTAATAAAGTGACTGTAAAGAATATTTATTCATTACCCAGGATGGATGACCTTGTAGATCGCTTGGGGTGGAGCACAGTATTTCACCAGAGATATATCTCAAGGACAGGGTACCATCAAATAAGAATTAAGTCGGAGATTACCAAAGAGACAAGATTTCATTTAGATTTTGTCATTATGAATTTCTAGTGTTTCCATTTTGGGATGTAGTGTTTGCCAAGTGACAATTGTTAGTGATAGAGATCCTAAGTTCAACAGGCCACTTTTGGTCAGTCAGTATTCAATAAACTGGAAACTTCTTTGAGGTTTGAGTGGTCTATATGAAAAACTAAAGAGTCCTAGTAGATGATGCCTAAATTTTTTAACTGAGTAGATCATGCCTATATGCCTCTCCCACTCTATAGCGAAATAATTTTTTTTTATGCTGTTAATCATCTACCAGCATAAATATATTGAAGTAATCAAGTATTTTGATCACTTTTTGGCCAAGCACTACACCGATTTCATAATGATAAAGTGTCTACATATATGTGAAATTTCTTCATCCAATCTGGAGGTCTAACTCCAGTTGCTTCTGCTAAGTTTTGCTTTAGTGTTTCAAAAGCGTCTTGGGTCTTGTGACCAATGATATTTAATAGATTTCTTTCATAATCATGTTAAAGGGAGTAACTACTATAGCATATTCTTTTATTATTCTAGTGATAATATCCTACGTGGCCTAAAAATCCTCTAAGCTCACGTAGATTAGTTAGCTCATCCAATTCTAAAAGTCATTTTAACTTTTCGATATCGGCTTGAATGCCATTCTTCGAAATTTTGTGTCCTAACAAAATGCCTTCCCTTATGCCAAAATAGCAATTTCACAGATGCAATTTAAGAGATGTCTCTTGATATCGTCCTTAAAATTTTTTCTAATGCATGTAATGATCTTGAGTGGATGAGTAAACACAGAAATCATCCATAAAGATTTCTAAAAATTTCCTCACATTGAAAAAAAAATGTTTTACTCATGTGCTAAAATGTTGCAGGCGCATTACATAGACCGAAGGGATATATGGGGTATAAGCGTACGTCTCCCAATCAGTGGTAAAAGTTGTTTTCGATCTATTTTCTTTCATTAATGAAGACTTGATTGTAACCAAAAAAACTTGTCTAGAAACACTATATTATTTTGTGTCCAGCTATTGTGAAGAATTGAAAAAGAGTTATCTATGTTAGGATATAGGGGGTTCTTATGTTTTTTACATCAAGCATCTAGGTGTACGATGTTGATAGGAACAAATTTTGGCATAGGATGGGCAAATTATGCATTCCACTTGTATATCCACTATTGAGACCAAAATAGAGTAAGAGGATAAACTCATGCCAGTTAGAGTGTAGACAAGTGTAATACTTTGTTTGATGAATGCCAATAGGTCAATAGATATAGAGGTGGAACCATGTGAGGTCCAATAGGAAATTGATGTGTTGCTTGAATATTGTTCCAATAGAATTAAGAGGTGCATGGATCAATGTCCAATAGGATTAAGAGGTTGACAAAGTATGTCCATCATAGGTTAAGCATAGTGGTAGCTCGTGGATCTACTAGTATCATTGTACTCCTTATTTTGAAGCTAATGATTTGGTGATTATATGGATTTTGAGTGTTATTGAATTTCTAGCTTTCTCTCTCTAACCCGAGAGCTCATGATGCTTTTTCGCTCTCTGCCTCGAGGAGAGTACTTGTTTTTCCTTAGATTATTTTTTTGAATACTTCCCACCACGTGTGAGTGAGATTTGGGAAGTGATTGAATGCATGTAGTAGTGTGTTTTTTGCCATAGGATCTAAGATTGATCTTGAATCTCAATCTGTCTTGATCTTGGTCATCTACATACCTTAGGAGATCACAAGTACATGTTGTGGACAAGTCCACACATGTGAAATTCAACATGGAATCAGAGCCTACCTAAGGTTACCATCTATTTTGATCCATCTAATGAAAACTTCTCATCAATCTTGAGCTAGAAATTGTCAAGGCACATTTTCCTAGCTAGATCAAAAGGACATTGATTGGTCTGACCTGGTACTATGTATGGAATCAGGTGCTCAGACACGTGTGAGGAACATCCAATTTCAGTTTGGGAAGTTCTCTCTCATTCTTGATCCATTTATCTTGCTTGATAGCTTTTTTTTGAAGCTCTTTTTGTCTAGTTTTTGTTGCAATCACTTTCATTTCCGATTGGTTGAGCCAATCAAAAATTATAAGCTTTTGAAGAGGGTTAGGTAGGTCACCTAGACCTAGGTGGACACATGTGGTTTGGTCAAGAGATTGCATGTTGAATCCAAAATCATAGTTGTATGCTTACCAATCTCATCTATTTGTGATCTAGCACTGTTTTGAGATCTTAAGCGATTTTGTTTCATGCAATATCAATGTATTTCAGTCAAATTTGGTTTCTTAGTGTACTTCACATGTGCTAAGAGTGTTTGATCCTAATTTGCCTATACTCCATCATTTGATGTGAAATAGATCTGTTTTAGAGATATTTGTGTAGCTAGTGAGAAATCAAATTCACAAATAGTTGCAAAATCTTTCATAGGAGGAGATAGTCCTCTATTATTGGATCCTATTGAGAGTGTGGTAGCAACATTTACTTTTCATCATTTGAGTTTTCTCACTTCAAAATGTCTTCAATTGGGTCAGTCTTGTTGGAGACCAAGTGAAAGATTGTCCACTTCAAATTTTCAATTTGGAAAATGAGGATGGGAGTCCCATCTTGGGTCCTTCAAGACGTGATGGACAAGTTCTTGCCTTGAAGAAGAACAACAAGTTCTTCAAGAGTCCAAAAATACAAAAGAGAGAGCTAGGAAGGCTCTCCACTACATTAAGATAATGTCTCTAATAGATATTGAGGGAGATAGGTACTTTGTATAATAGCCAAAGAAGCTTGGGATTGTCTCAAGACTATCTATGAGGCTAAGAATACCTCTAGGCTTCTCACACTTAGGAATCAAATCTTTCAAAGTAGCCAAAAGAGTGATGAGAAGTGCATCTAGTTATGTTTTTGAGAGTAGAAGATATTCATAGAGAACTTGCTTGTATTGGTGATTCCTTCAATCAATCATTCTCAATGGCTTGAGAAGTGAATTTGATAACCTTGTCCAAGTCCTATGGCCAGTAAGGAGGAGCTACCAAATTTGGAGGCTCTCCAAAGTGTGCTAATTTCGGAAGAATCAAGACAAGAGTAGAAGCTCTTGAGGATGGACAAGCTTTCTCTCACTCATAATGATGGCAAAGCTCTCTTTGCTAAGGATAAGCACAAAGGGAGGAGCAAGAACCAACATCAACAATCCTCAAGCAAGGACAAAGTCAAATCCATAGGCAAAGATGAGGAGGAAGATGATTCCTCTAATGCTTCATCATCCAAGCTCAAGAAGAAGAAGATCAAGTGCTTTTATTGTGGCAAGAAAGGTCATTATGCCACCAATTGCTTCAACAAGAAGAATCAACTCAAGCAAGCCAACATTACCAATGAGAAGGAAGACATTATTGCAAGTGATGGAGAGGAATCTCTTATGGTCTCTAGTTTCTCATCTACTCCTCTCAATAAGGACGGCCTATGGTATATTGATAGTGGAGCCTCTTCCCATATGTGTAGCTCCAAGGACTCTTTCTCTTCTATTGCACCTTATGATGGAGTCAAGAAATCAATATACACTGCAAATGATTTCAAAAGTCCTATTGAAGGCATAGAGAACATTCCCTTGAAGCTTGCATCCTCTAAAGTTCTTTCTCTCTCTAAAGTTCTTTATGTACCTAAGCTTACCAAGAAATCTTATTAGTGTGTGATGCTTGTGCTATTGCTAAATCTCACAAAAAGCCATTTACAAGATCTTCTATCAAAAGCAAGCATCCTTTGGAGTTAATCCACTCGAATGTGCATTTCTCAACAACTACAAGCAAGGGAGGAGCCACTTTTTTTGTTACTTTTATTGATGATTACACAAGATTCACTTGGATATATCTTCCTGCTTCTAAATCTATGGTGTTTGATCATTTCATTATTCTCAAAGCTTATGTAGAGAAGCAATTCTCATTCAAGATTAAAGCTCTTAGAAGTGATGGAGGTGGTGAATATCTCCAATAAATTTCAAGATTTTTGTAAGCTTGAAGGCATTAAAAGAGAGCTCTTGTGCCTCTCCATCTCAAAATGGAGTGGCCGAGAGAAAGAATAGATCTCTATGTGAATGTGCAAAATTTATGAGAATTGAGTCATCTTTGCCCAAAGATTTTTGGGGAGAAGCCATTAATTGTGCAAATTATCTTGCAATAGGCTCCCACATATAGCTCTTGGAGGAAAGTCACCATATGAAATCTTATTTTTGAAGAAGCCTAAGGTTGATCACCTTAGAGTTTTTGGATGCTTATGCTTTGTCCATATTCCCTTGGAAATAAGGAAGAAGGAAGATCCTAGTGCATGCAAAGGGATCATGGTTGGATACTCATCCACCAAGAAGGCCTATAGAGTCTTTATACTCTCTACTTCTCAAGTCATTGAAAGAGATGTTGTCTTTCATGAAGATCAACACTCATCTTTTGAAGAGGCCAAGATCAAGAAATCTATTTTGAAGAGGCCCATTTTCCTAGCTATCTTGTTTAATCTTGGATCAAAAGAGATCAAGGACATTGATTGGGTCTGACCTGGTATTGTATGGAATCAGGTGCTCAGACACGTGTGAGGAACATTCAATTTCAGTTTGGAAATTCTCTCTCATGCTTGATCCATTTATCTTGCTTGATAGCTTGTTTTGAAGCTCTTCTTAGCCATTTTGTTTCATGCAATATCAATGTATTTGAGTCAAATTTGGTTTCTTAGTGTACTTCACACGTGCTAAGAGTGTTTGATCCTAACTTTGCCTATACTCCATTATTTGATGTGAAATAGATCTTGTTTTAGAGAGATTTTGTAGCTAGTGAGAATCAATTCACAAATAGTTGCAAGATCTTTCATAGGAGGAGATAGTACTCCATCATTGGATCCTATTGAGAGTGTGTAGCAACATTTATTGTTCATCATTTGAGTTTTCTTCACTTCAACTGTCTTCAATGGGTTCATCCTTGTGGGAACCAAGTGAAAGATCGTCCACTTCAAACTATTCAATTTGGAAAATGAGAATGGAGTCCATTTTGAACCTTCAAGATGTGATGGATATAGTTCTTGGCCTTGAAAAAGAACCACAAGTTCTTCAAGAGGTTCAAAAATACAAAAAAGAGCTAGGATGGCTCTCCACTACATTAAAATGAATGTCTCTAATGAGATATTGAGGGAGATAGGTACTTGTACAACAGCCAAAGAAGCTTGGATTGTCTCAAGACTATCTATGAGGCTAAGAATACCTCTAGGCTTCTCACTCTTAGGAATCAAATCTTTCAAAGTATCCAAAAGAGTGATGAGAGTGCATCTAGTTATGTTTTGAGGATAAAATATATTCATGGAGAACTTGCTTTTTTTGGTGATTCCATCAATCAAAATGAGCTAGTTCAAGTCATTCTCAATGGCTTGAGAAGTGAATTTGATAACCTTGTCCAATCCTATGCCATTAAGGAGGAGCTACCAAGTTTGGAGGCTCTCCAAAGTGTGCTAATTTTGGAGGAATCAGACAAAGTACAAGCTCTTGAGGATGGACAAGCTTTCTCTCACTCATAAAGATGGGCAAAGCTCTCTTTGCCAAGGATAAGCATAAAGGAGGAGCAAGAACCGATCATCAACAATCCTCAAGCAAGGACAAAAGTCAAATTCAAAGACAAAGATGAGGAGGAAGGATGATTCCTCTAATGCTTCATCATCCAAGCTCAAGAAGAAGAAGATCAAGTGCTTTTATTGTGGCAAGAAAGGTCATTATGCCACCAATTGCTTTCAAGAAGAAAGAATCAACTCAAGCAAGCCAACATTGCCAATGAGAAGGAAGACACTATTGCAAGTGATGGATAGGGATCTCTTATGGTCTCTAGTTTAGTCATCTACTCCTTTCAAGAAGGACGGGCCTATGGTATAGTTGATAGTGGAGCCTCTGCACATATGTGTAGGCTCCAAGGACTCTTTCTCTCTATTGCACTTATTATGGAGTCAAGAAATCAATATACACTACAGAATGATTTTGAATGTCCTATTGAAGGCTATGGGAACATTCCCACTTGAAGGCTTGCATCCTCTAAAGTTCTTTCTCTCTCTAAAGTTCTTTATGGTACCTAAGCTTACCAAGAATCTTATTAGTGTTGGCCAATTGCTTGATAATGGGCCTTGATGGTAAAATTCAATGTTGATACTTGCACGTAATCGTGAGAGAATGATGAGATTACTTGCATTAGGATCTAGATTTGGTGGCATCTATAAACTAGATCCAAATGAGTATGTGAAATGCTTGTAATGTTCTCTTGTGAACAAGCTCTCTATGGAGGAATTATGGCATAGGAGGTTGGGACATCCCAACTACAAATCCATGCTTCAACTGATCAAAAGAAGGGCCAAAGCTATTGGCTTGCCAAAGTCATTCTCCAAGAAGATCAAGCCTTGTGAGGCTTGTGCTATTGCTAAATCTCACAAAAAGCCATTTACAATATCTTCTATCAAAAGCAGCATCCTTTGAGTTAAATCCACTCGGAGTGTGCATATCTCATCAGACTACAAGCAAAGGAGGAGGCCACTTTGTTTTGTTACTTTCATTGATGATTTCACAAGATTCACTTGGATATATCTTCTTGCTTCTAAATATATGGTGTTTGATCATTCCTTGTTAGTTCAAAGCTTGTGTAGAGAAGTGATTCTCATTCAAGATTAAAGCTCTTAGAAGTGATGGAGGTGGTGAATATATCTCCATTGTGAACTTGAAGGCATTAAAAGAGAGTTCTCTTGTGCCTAATCTCCATCTCAAAGATGGAGTGGCCGAGAGAGAAAGAATAGATCTCTATGTGAATGTTGCAAAATCTATGAGAATTGAGGCATCTTTGCCCAGAGATTTTTGGAAAGAAGCCATATTGTGCGAATTATCTTGCAATAGGCTCCCACAGTATAGCTCTTGAGGAAAGTCACCAACAATACTTGGGACTCGGGGATCCTCCATCCAACAAGGCATGTGATTGGTTGCAAGTGGGTATTGAGGAGTCAAGTTCAATCATGATGGCACCATCAACAGCATAAAGGAAGATTATGTGCCAAAGGATTTGCTCAAAATCCATGGTCATTATGAGGAGACCTTTGCAACACCGTTGCAGAGATGGTGACAATAAGAATTCTTATTTCTCTTGCTTGTTTCTTCAAGTGGAAGGTGTTCCAATTAGATGTATCCAATGCTTTTCTAAAAGTGGGTATATCTTGAGGAGGAGATCTATATGGAACAACTTCAAGGATTCATCAAGAGGATGAGTCCAAAGTGTGGCTTGCTCTTCAAAAGTCTTTATGGACTCAAGCAAGCACCAAGGATCATGGTATTCAAGGACTAATACTTCTCTTATCTCACTAGGTTTTACTCTTAGTGACTATGATCCTTCCATTGTATCTAAAGTTTGTTGATAACAATATTGTGCATTCTTCTAATTTATGTTGATTGACATTATTCTTTGTGGAAGTTGTATCAAGCTAGTCGATGAAACTAAGCTAGCACTTGGATGTGAGGTTTAAAATGCAAGATCTAGGAGAGATACATTACATCCTAGGCCTAGAAATTGATTGTTATGAAAATCATGTCTTTATATGCCAATCTAGATATTGCTCACTCTATGTTGAAAACATTCATGTGGAAAATTCTAAGAGCATAGGACATCACACTTTTTCGGAGTCTTGTAGGCTCCTTGATTTCGCTTACCATTACTAGGCCCGATCTAAGTTTTTGTGTGCACAAATTGAGTCAATTTATACAAGATCCTAAGATCCATCATTGAAGAAGTGGCCAAGAGGATTCTAAAATTTGTATCTTCATCTTGTGATTATGGTCTACTCTATAAAAGGTGAAGATCTATTCATTGTTTGGCTACTCAGATTCGACTTTGCAAGTGACAAGATGGATCGAAAGTCTATAGTGCATACACTATCTTTCTTGGACGCAATCTAATTATCCAGGCTTTCCAAAAAGCAAGATACTATATCTCTCTCATCATGTGAGGTCCGAGTACAAGGCACTCACTACAACTACCAAGAGAGGTGCTTTGGATCAAGAGGTGTATTAATGGAGCTAAAGTGCATCAAGGAAGATGACCTACCAATGATCAAGTGTGATAACATCTCGGCCCAAGCTCTTGCCAAAAATCCCATATTTCATGCAAGAAGCAAGCATATAGAAGTGGCACACCATTTTGTGAGAGGAAAGCTTATTGGAGGAGAAATCTATTTGGAGCATGTCAACTCGTCCTCTTGTATTGCCGATCTACTCACCAAGCCTTTGAGCAAAGTGCTTTCATCAAGCATAGATCTAATCTTGGAGTTATATCAAGATCAACGTTCAAATATTCATAGATAATTTTTGAGGAGGAGTGTGAAGAATTTAAAAAGATTATCTATGTTAGATATAGGGGTCTTATGTTTTTACATCAAGCATCTAGGTGTAGGATGTTGATAGAAACAAATTTGGCATAGATGGCAAATTATGCATTTCCCCTTGTAATGTCACTATTGAGCCAAAATAGAATAAGAGGCTAAACTCGTGCCAATTAGAGTGTAGACAATGTTTTTGTTTGATAAATGCCAAAAGGTCCAATAGGATTTAGAGGTTGAACCATGTGAGGTCCAATAGGAAATTGAGGTGTGCTTGAATATTGGTCCAATAGAATTAAGAAGTGCATGATCAATGGTCCCAATAGGATTAGAGAGGTGACAAAGTATGGTCCAATCATAGTTAGGGCATAGTGGTAGCTCGTGGATCTACTAGTATCATTGTAACTCCTTATTATGAAGCTAATGTGATTTGGTGATTATATGATTTGAGTGTTATTGAATTTCTAGCTTTCTCTCTCTACCCAGAGCTCATGATGCTTTTCGCTCTCTACCCGAGGAGAGGCAGCTTGTTTTTCCTTAGATTATTTCTTAATACATTCCACACGTGTGAATGAGAGTTGGAAGTGATTTGAATGCATGTAGTAGTGTGTTTTTGCCATAAAATCTAAGATTGATCTTGAATCTCAAGTCTAGTTCTTGATCTTGGGGTGCATCTTACATACCTTAGGAGGATCACAAGTACATGTTATGGACAATCCACACGTGTGGAATTCAATAGCTACTTGGTCTAGTATCGTGTCTGTATTTGATAATGGGATGATAGTCTTTTGCTATGGCAGCATTTAACTTCCTAGGATGGTTGACATACCCAAATTTTACCTATCTTCTTTTTGGGAACTATACAATAGGTGATACCCATTTCACTTACTTAGAACAGGTTTTATGATACCTGCTCTTATGCATTTTTCTAATTCATCTTCACTAATAATGAATACTTGGGATTTAACCTATATTGTCTTTGTCTAACCGGTATAGATCCATAGGATCAAGTGTATTCTATGCTCTTCCCATTTAACTTATATATCAGTTAAATCTTCCATCGACCAATGCGAAATATATTCTAATACTTTTGAAGGAATATTATGTACTCTTCTCGTTTTTTGGTATGAATAGTGTTGTATTATAAATTCATAATTTTACCCTTACTTAATGGTCTATTTCTACATAATCAGTCTGTCTACCATTCCCTCAATCAGGCTTGCTCTACCCAAACTTCCCTTGACGCAAATATTGGAAACTCATTTTCCTCTTCCTTGTCTACTTCATAACATTCTATGAAATTGACTAGGAGTTTTGTAGGTTATGATATCTCCTCACCCCATCTCATAAGGTGACCTCCTAATGGACTGGCTGTGAAAATGTCTGAACAGAATATTTGTTAGTAGACCAATTTATAATAGCATCAATCTAATATAACCATGGCCTTCCAAACAATATTGAGTATGGTGGCCTATCTATTGGGTTATGACAAAGGAATTCACGATGAAAGTCTTTGTCTCTATATTTATGTTAACACCCCTCAGCTCGCCTATTAGTGTGCATGTAGATGCATTTGGTAAATAAATTTCACAATGAGCAGTAGGCTGGATCCTAATTCCTTAACCATTTTCTTAGTCATTAAGTTGATGCTAGATCCTAAGTCTATTAGTATTCTATTAATAGTATGGCCTCCTATACTGGCACTTATCTTAGGGACTCCATAGTCTTCTCTATCTACATATTCTACTTTATTACTATATGCAGGTATGGATAATTGACAAACCTCTCACCTTCCTTAATCCTTACAAAAAGATACTCCTTCATCTTCTGAAGTGTAATTTGAGAAAGATGTTGGCATTCTCCTTCATATTTATCTTTCTCGCAGGATACGGGTAATCCATTTATGCTCTTTCCTTCTGTATGTCGCCATCTGGTCTCGGAAAGCATTTTCCTTCTTCCTCCAGTGGGTAATTACATCGCTTGATATAGCTATGGTCTCCCTAATAAGACTTTATAAGATAATTCCCTAGTGGTCTTTAATGTAGATGAAGTCCAGTCAAATTTTATGTCAGACAATGTAAACTGTAATCTAAGACAACTTCCCTATTGGAGTTCTTCTAGTGCATCTGCTAGTCCTCAAATGTCTTAGTGTAGGCACTATTCTATGATAAATGCCTAACTCGTATGTTGTCACTTCAGTCATTATATTTACACTGGATTCAGAATCTATGGGTACACTAGTGTAAGGATACACCGATTGATTATTACTTGGAGTTTCAGGTGGGCCTTCGTCAGCCATGGGTTTATTAGTCCTACGTCTACCAATGGGCAACTTAGCTTTTCTTTATTTTTCTTTTATAAGAATTGTTTAATCTCTTTCTTATAGTACTGATTATCCTCGAATAACTATTTGAAAGTTATATTGGGCATCCTAAAACAAAATATTCCACTATGTGATACGACGATGTCTAAGTGTGGGATAGATCTCTAGGTATCTCATTACTTATTATTGGATCTGAGACATTACTTCTTAACTTTCTTCATTTCTTCGTCTAGGAGTTTCTTAGACTCTAAACTGACATTTGTGGTAATGGGTGTGAGAGTGATGGCTGGATCGGTAGGTTGGGTGGAGGTGGCAATGGTATCTGGTGAGATCTGACTTCTCCTAAGTTGGTCTTTCTTTCCCTCGTCGATGTTCGTCTCTATGTTGATCAGGTCTGCAGCATCAAAATATGAGGATTTGTCCATGATGATATGGACATGCTGAGCCTACTCTTGCTGTGTTGCTGCTATCTCTTGAGTATGGGTATTTCCATCTCCCTCCCATCCCAAAATTTGTGCCTGTGGGGTTGTGGAGTTTTTTGGACTCCAGCTGCTATTTGTGTTTGATCTGTTGTTGTCGCCAAAGATCAGTTCTAATTATATTTGCCATTGGTGATCGTGGGAGACGCTGTGTGTTTATCAATCGCGAGTGGAGTTGCAACTAAAATTACCGAATTAAGCTTGTGAATCCACTGGTATGGCTGTAGCTAGTGAGTATCAGCACCATTGTTGCATTATGTGTGATGAATATTGTTGAGATGTTGTATCTGACATTGATCTTTCATCTTGAGAATCGTCTTTAGGACTCTGTCCCGTCGACTCTGTTTCATCCGGGGAAGCACGACATGTCATTTGCATCTTTTGGCCTTGCCCGTAATGTGTGTGTTGGTGGGGCTTGGGCTTGTGTAGAAGGGTCCTTGTTGTTGAGCTAATGACCCATTCCATCGATGTCGTTGGTTGCTACCTCATGTCATCGTCATGATGCTCGTGTTGGGGTCGTTTTTTGAGGTGGCCCTTGTGGAGAAAGGTGTCCTCTTCCTAGAAGTAGACTGTGTCTTCTTTGGTGCTGTCGGAATTTCCCCAGTCTTTGTCAGGCCAGCATCAACATTCCTCGCAGCTTTGGTCGGTTGCTCACCTGCTGTAGAGTACGGTCTATCAGGAGGTAGCCCAGTAGTGTGGATGGATTCTTGTTTTTGATGCACTCATGAGAGGCAATTAGACGCAAACTAGGCCAGTCATAAAGGCGTGCAGTCTTGAATCTGTCGTCATATGAAATAGGACAATTAGAAACACTCGATGGAGATACTCCTAGACAATTATCGTCAATGGCGCCATGTTCGGGCAGTAGTACAAGATTTTTATTTGTCAATCCTATCTAATTACAACACTCGTCATTTTGTATATAGTTTTATTTCTGTTGTTTATTTTCATTACCTTTTGTAATTATGTCTGTGAGTACTGAATTTTCTTTTTCTATCTTGTCTTTCATGTTGAATTTCTCTGACAATGGGCGGCCAACTATTCACAGATTCTATCACTGAAAATCTATGAAACGTGTTTATGCCTTCTTCTTCTTTGGTATAGAATGTTTTCTTCTGCCTGTTACCAAGTTGTTGGGCATTTTCAGAGTTATCTTCCTTAATTCATTGCGCTAGATCAGGCAGAATGGTCTAATGACGTTGGAGAATATAGTTTTAAAATCCAATCTGTCAATGATTCATGGGTGGTGCACTCCTCAAAGCACTCACATTCAAGAAACATGCAAGTCAATAGTGTTCATCTAAATTCTCCAGCAGCTTGGATGAACGCCATTCAGATCCTACTTTTACCTTTTGTAAAAATAATTGGAAACCAATTTTTGAAATTCAGATTAATCTAAAACATCAAACAGAAATAAGGAACAAGAAGAAAACAAGAAACTAATTAGCAAGCTCCACAAGTGCAGGAATCAAGAAAGCACTCATCTGTTTTTGTTTTGGACTTTCGAAGAACATCAAGAATTGAAATTGTAAGAGAATATGCAGAATCTAAACCACAATTTAGACTGTTTTATTTTTACTTGAAAGCTTGATTCTACTCTAGATGAAGAACAAGAAATCTAATCCACTCTAATTCCACATTGCAATGAATGAAAGAAATCAAGAAAACTAAGTAGATGCACAATCCACACATATAAGAATGAAAGGGCATGATCATAAGGGAATCACTCAAGAAAGCCATCATGATCAAGGAGCTCCAAAGAATGCCGAAACTCGTGAAGATCTTTTTACTCACTACAAGAGCAAATGACATTACAAGTATAACTCCGTCACAAGGGGGGGAAGAGTGGGGGGAGGAGCTCTAAATAAGCCAATGAGTTGTCTAGGTGAGTCTAAGTGGCCATTCCACAATTTAGCAAATCACAGGCAGAATTAGTTCCTCCACTAGAGGTCACCATCAAAAGGTGGCTCACTCTACTTTATTAAAGAGGGCCTACAACATTTATTACAGATGCCTACACATACTAACTCCTACATGGTCATTCCATCACTTGGGATTCACCATGAGGCTCACATGATTTCTAACTATTGTCTTAGCTAATATTTCTTGGCTCTCATTCTTCATCCTCCTTTCTTATCTCAAAGACATCCTCGGTCTAAAGTGAGGATTGCTCTTAGAATAGCTCTAGCCCAGCATCTTGGGGATTCCTCATAATCAGCCAACACTCTCCACTAGAGGTCACCATCAAAAGGTGGCTCACTCTATGTGAAGATTCACATGTGTGAGAATGCCCTAAAGTGTAAAATTGATCTCCTAAGCAAAGCTTTTGCACTATAGATCTTCTATTGATTCCAAGATCAATTGATGAAATCTAAGGGAAGGAGACAAAGTTACATGCATACATTCATAACCAAAGTAGTTTCACATGTGTGTGAAAATGTACTACTGAAAACTAAGTCCCAACAAGCTCCTCTCCTCGAATAGAGAGAGAAACCACCACTTTTGGTATAGGGTATAGAGAGAAATACACTCAAAATTGATGAATCTCCAAATTGACTCAGAAACTCACCTCCATTAGTGAAGGGAATGAAATGTTCACATATGAAACTCATGAAGATCCATGCTTGATTCTTATTGGACCCTGTAAACATATAGCCTCTCTAGTCCTATTGGATGTGTGATTCAACATCTCTCACTTTTGATTGGACCCTTTCACTTTTGCCACCACATAGGGTGCATAACTCATCAAAACATGTGTAGAGCAACCTAACTAGCTCAAGTTACATCACAATTGAATTTTGGCCTAATCATGACAAAACATGTGTACTTGACCATTTGACCTCTAAAGCCAAAATTGGCCCTATCACCTTGGGGTGACACCAAGATGCTTGACTAGCAATCTTTATGATACCCCTAAAGTCAAGATTAGAGTCTATTTTTCAATTTTCTACACGTGGTAACATGCTCCACATATGTGAAATGTACTCAAAAACATAAAATCATAAAATTGCCAACCTAGATTTTTGCCAATTTTTCACACACCCCTCAAGAAAATAACTTGTAAGGTACTAGATCAATCAAGGAGTTTGTGAAACTTTTGAGTGGGTCATTTGGTATGCATATGAAGGTAAAAAACCAGCAAAAGGCTCCATCATCGCAGCACCCTCACCATATCCATGATAAGATCTCTTTGGTAATCCTTTGAGAGAGCATTCCACCAATTTGCCACTATATCCATGTGCTCCTCTATGCTTGATGATGATCTTTGATTTGAAAGTACCATTTGCATGAAAATGGATGCACCATGTAGAAAATCAGAGGCTTCCATGCCTCATAAAGATCACAGAGATCATAGAGATCAAGAGCATAAGATGACAAAAGTGTTGATTATCAAGATTAGACATTCTAGCTTGACTAGTCCCACAAACTATGAACTTTATCCATGATGGATCTAATCTTGAAATCAAATGCAATCCGGCCATCAAGTAATGAAAGAGAAATATGAGAGATTATGTTGAAGTGAATAACACCTTAAACTTGCCTATCTTTACTAAAAAAAAGAGCCATATAGACTCAGCCATCCATCTTGAAGATCCCATTGAAATCATATGTTGAGGAGGCTCCTCCTCAAACCAACCTTGACCCCTTCACATCTTGATAATCTTCAATAGATATGATTTGAGATGCATCTTGCGATGCCTTGATCTTGGCCCCTTCAAAAGTTGAATATAGATCTTCATAAGAGATGACTTTTGTAGTCTCAATCACTTTTGAGATAGAGAGTACTGAAAGGCTTTAGGCCTCCTTGGTGGATAAGCATCCAACCATGATCCATGAGCTTGGATCATTCATCCTCCTTGTTTCCAAGGAAATATGTGAAAAGCATAAACTTCCAAGGACTCTAAGGTGTTCAACCTTAGGATTCTTTTTGAAAAATACTTTGTATGGTGTATTTAACCACTCTCAGATCTTTCTTTGCCGCTTTTTTAGAGCTTACTTTCCAATGAAGGGTTCTTTAATGAGAATTCCATCTCAGCATATGCTTTGAATAATAGGAAATAATCATGGACCATAAATCTTGAGGGGAAGAGAAGATATTGCATCTTTTGTGATCCTCCTCCTTTGAAGGCTTTGGATATATAAGCAACATCAAAAAAATTTGCACTCTCTCTTGATTCAATTTGTAGGATGCCTTCATATCTAGATCCATATGCAAGGATCTCATCATTCTTCTTGATCACACAATTATCAATATGGGAAATTGACATCATGACCACCAACACTCCAAGAATGCACAAACCACTCAAAATACAATCCAAGTTTATGAAAGAAATTGGCTCTGACCTCAAAATGACGACTAGATCTCAAGCAGATGAACGTTGCAAAACTTTCTTCTTCAGTTTTCTCTGGTCAAACTAGTAAGATATGATCAAACCAAATGTGTCCACACAAGTCGAGGTGCCCTGACTTACCTCTTCAAAAGCTTATAACTTTTGATTGGCTCACCAAATGGATTGAAACAAATCGCTACAAAACTTAGACAAAACTAGCTTTCAAACAAGCTATCGAGGCACCAAATTTTGGGATCAACTTGGAAGAGAACTTTCCAAATGAACTTGGTTGTACTTCACACTGCCTGAGCAAGGAATTCCATACAGTACTAGAAATGATTCAATCATTTATGATAATAAACCCTTTTGATCCAAATTTCCTTGACATAGCATGGGAGATGCAATCAACACTCTCTAGATTTTGATTTTCATGAAATTTTTGAAACTATGTATGATAGATGCATCAAAAGCGTAGGTAGGCTCTAATACCTTGTGAAAAATTCACACATGTGGGAATCCCTAAAGTGTGAAATTGATCTCCTAAGCAAGAGCTTTTGCACTATAGATTTTCTATTGATTGAAATCCAAGATCAATTGATGAAATCTAGAGGCAAAGAGGCAAAGTTACATACGTACATTAATAACCAAAATAGTTTCACATGTGTGGAAACATGTATTACTGAAAACTAAGTCCCAAAAAGCTCCTCTCCTCAAGTAGAGAGAGAAACCACCACTTTTGGTTGAGGGTAAGATGAGAAATACACTGGTTGGGGTGGTTTCTCCACAGTGTGTTTATCCTTTTGTGTTTAGGATTTGTAAGCATGATCTAAGGATGGACTTTTGGTGAAGGGTAGAGAGAGAAATACACTCAAAATTGATGAATATCCAAATGACTCAAAAACTCAACCTCGAGATTAATGAAGGGAATGAAAGTACATATAGAAACTCATGGAGATCCATGCTTTATTCTTATTGAACCTCTTAAACATAGCCTCTCTAATCCTATTGGATGTGTGATACAACATCTCTCACTTTTGGTTGGACCCTTACAAACACATCTCTCTGGTATGAATTGAACTCTTTGACTTTTGCCACCACATAGTGTGCATCACTGATCAAACCATAAACTTGACATGTGTACGCAACCTAACTAGCTCGAGTTACATCACAATTGAATTTTGGCCTAATCATGACAAAACATGTGTACTTGACCATTTGACCTCTAAAGCCAAATTTGGCCATATCACCTAGTGACACAAGATGCTTGACTAGCAATCTTTATGAACCCTAAACTCAACATTATAAACTATTTTTTACTTTTTTTACATGTGGGGAACTGCTCCACACATTGAAATGTACTCACAAACATAAAATTCATAAAATTGCCAAGCTAGATTTTGCCAAATTTCACACTACTTTTCTAAGAGGGGCCTACTTGCATTATTACAAACGCCTAGAAATACTAGTTCCTACATGGTCATTCATATTATTGGAATTCACCATGAGACTCACACAATTTTTACTTTGTCATTCTTAACAAGCATTCCTCGCACTCATTCTCCAAACTCGCCCTAGCTCCTCATCATGGTTCTTAAATCATTCACTCTACATTCATGCTTCTGTTCTGTGGCTTGGGGTTGAGGCTTCTAGAGATTGATTGGGATGCTTCTAACTTGGTTGGGTGTTTCTCCACAGTGTGTTATCCTTTTGTGTTTAGGATTTGTAAGCAGGATCTAAGGAGCTTCCCTTATATGGTATCAAGGAAAGGCTTACAGAGCTTGGAGAGGGTGGTGCTTTTCATTGGAGCTTGGTGGTTACAACTAGTATTCTCATCAAAGGATATGGAGCAAGGTTGCAAGTTGTGGGATCTTCCCAAATTCAATTTGCATGTTCCATATCTCTCTCAAGTTCATTGTGGTTTATGGAGAATTGTGCTAGGAAATCAATTTTGGTGTCTTTTTTGGAGTTTTAGCATGTGTAGCTCAAAACTAGTGAAGGATCTGAAATTTCCAGCAAGTTAATTCACTTTGAAGTAGTTGAATTTCAATTTGCATGTTGGATCTTCATGGTATTTGGATTCTAGACTCTTTTGTGGGCCAATTTGGCTTGTTTTCCATGTTTTTTGGCACAAAATGGAGGGTAGAATTCAAAATCCAGCAAGATTAGATCAATTGAGTTGTTGGTGACTCTGTATTTTGGATTGCATGTGGATTTGGAAAATGTTCTTTGCCATTAATTTTCAATTGTGCATGGTGAAAAACCTAGGAAGGGCTATAATTCATGATTTTTGCTTGTTTTTCATGAATTTGGATGGTAGGAAGTTGTTGGAGCATCAATTGAGGCTGGGAAAAGATGAATCATAGTCTTCTGAAGCTTTCCTAGAAGTTTAGAGCCAAGAATTCCAGCAATTGGATTTGTAGGAAGTAAAAAAGTGTCAAAAAGTGACCAATTCTGGTAGATTTTGGGGGATGGATTTCTCTAGAATTCATATGGGGATAATTCTGGATTTTTTCTAGCATATTTTGTATTCCTTTTTACCTTCCCATCAAGCTATCAGACCTGTAAATTGATGGGTAGAAGGCTTATGTTTCAATTCCAGTCAAGTTTGTAGCAATTTTGACTTCTAGAAACCAAGAATTTATGGTTCTCAGTCCATATTGCTTCATAAGGATCTGTAGTGAAGACTTCATGGAACTCTTCTTAGACCATTTAGAGACTGTTGGATCATCACTTTATAGCTTGTTGAGTGTTTGCACGTTTTTTGACAATTTGGTCTAGAAAAAGTGTGCCCTCCTATGACTTAATTGGTTGTTCTAAACTCACACGTGTGATTCCTAGGTGGCAAGCTGATGTGGCAAGTGTCTTGTTCACTGGGTCTCCCTCTGTACTGACTTTACAGCACCCAATTTGGTGTCCTGTAGCCAAAAATATGAGCATCTCAAGTTTTGCAATTTGTGAGCAAATTGGTAAAATTTCCAATTGTTCTGATTGCATGCATGACAGTTTCCTATTTGAAGTACTGTGCTTGCATGGAATGTCTGCATGTGGTTTCTCTGAGTGATTCTGACATGCATGAGTTGGTTAGATCTGTTTTGAGTGGTCATAAGCATGTACTCTGACGGTTAGATACAAAACTGAATTTTATAGTTGAAAATTTTTGTAGAACTGAATTTTTACGTAAAATTCCGTAAAGTAAAAAAATCAGTTTAATGTTGCATG
>MU836497.1:0-27971 GCA_029204225.1 Diphasiastrum complanatum | reverse complement strand
GAAATGCATCGACCCACTCATCCTGCGAGGCTACTCCGATTCAGATTGGGGAGAACAGTCTCTACCAAAAAATCTACCTCCGGATTTTGTTTCTATCTGGTAGGGGGACTGATTTCATGGAACTCACGAAAGCAAATAATCAGTTGCGCTTTCTTCAACAAGGCAAAGTACATCGCAATATGTCAAGCTTCAAAAGAAGCTATATGGATCAGGTTATTACTTCATGACTTACATCACACTCAGTTTAATGCTACCACCATTATGTGTGACAACTTGAGCTTTATTTCACTGTCATTGAATCCCAGATTTCATGGCAAATCCAAGCACATAGAAATCCAGTATCCTTTCATTTCGGGAGAAAGTTTTCTCAGGACAAGTGATCCTTCAATACTGCTCCACAACAAAAATGGTCGCAGACATCTTCACCAAAGCGCTTCCCAGGATCAAGCACCAGAGCTTCTTCAACATGCTGAACTTGACGAAGATACCAAGGCACCAACCGTGACCTTAAGGGGGACTGTTGAAAATTAAGCCCACAGTTTTCTCCTTGGTGAATGACTAATTTCTATTTCATGATCTTCCTGCACGTTCATTGATCATTGATCTAGGGTCAGGTGAAACCAACTTTGGTTCTACATCTGCTCATCTGATACCTGCAGGAACCACAACTTAGACAACCAATTTATTTGAAGAACGTCTACAACAGGCTTCCAACTGATCTCCAGCAAAGGGTAACCATAGGCTTGCATGGCAAACCACATAGGCATGGCATAGGCCTCATGTCTACCATGCAAGCATGTTGTAGGTTGCCACATAGGCTTGCATAGGGCTTGTGTGGCAAGCCAACCAAGCTCTGCCATGCAGGATTGAGTGGACCTAGAAAGAGAAAGAGGTGAGGCTCGCAAGCTACCATGTGGCAAGCCACGTAGGTTTGCCATGTGGAAAACCATGGAGGGTTGGTACTTCCCATGTCATAAACCACATAGAACTACCGTAGGCTTCTGTAGCTGGCCAATATCATGTCATAGATCTATTATCTACCAATCTTGTCGCAAACTGCCACGTGGAAAGCCACGTATGTCTACCACGTAACAAGTCCTTGAAGCTTAGGGTTTGCCATGTGGCCAAACCACGTACGTCCAACATAGGCTTGTTGAAAATTAAGCCCACAGTTTCCTCCTTGGTGAATGACTAATTTCTATTTCATAATTCTTCCTGCACATTTATTGATCATTGATCTAGGGTCAAGTAAAACCATCTTTGGTTCTACGCCTGCTCAACTGATACCTACAGGATCCACAAACTTAAACAGCCAATTTATTTGAAGAACGTCTACAATGGGCTTTCGACTGATCTCCAGCAAAGGGTAACCAATCCTGTCATAATTTCAAATTACTTGAAGTCATTGAAGACTTGGCCATCTTCAAGGACTTCCAAGAGCTATCATTTAGAACAAGTCTGTAGATTTACATTACCTTTTCAACGGTCTATAGAAATACACTAAGTGTCGCAACAGTCTGCAGAAATACACTAAGTGTCGCGACAGTCTATAAAAAAGAACTATGTTTTCAACAACTTCGGCTTTCTCGCATTTCCCCGAAATGCGACATAGTTCAAAAGTTTAACTTGTAGAATTCAAAAGTTTAAAACAGTTTTTTAACACCTTCGGCTTTTTCGCAAAATCTCGAAGAGAGAGAAAATGCCGAAAGTCATCTATTTTCATAAGTTAAACGGTCTTAAGGGCACCTTCACCTTTTTTTTAAGGGCACCTTCGACTTTTTCGCAAAATCCCAAAGAGAGAGAAAATGCCGAAGGTCGTCTGTTTTGAACGAGGAACGTTCCCAATCACTTCGATATGCGAGGGTTTGTTCCCAGAAAATCCTAAAATTTTGCAAAAAAAACCCCAAAAAAATGCACTTTTTTCAAGATTTTTTGAGTTTCCTAGGGAAGTAACTCTTGCAGCATGGTGAGCAAGTGAATATCACTAAGATACAAGCGCATACCAGTCTGCAAGGGTTTTTTCCCAGAAAGTCTTAAAATTTTGCAAAAAAACCCCAAAAAAATGCACTTTTTTCAAGATTTTTGAGTTTCCTAGGAAAGTAACTCTCTCAGGTTGGTGAGCAGCTAAATCTGACTGAGATACAAGTGCATACCAGTCTGCAAGGGTTTGTTTCCAGAAAATCTTAAAATTTTGCAGAAAAACCCCCAAAAAAATGCACTTTTTTTAGGATTTTTTAAGTTTCTTTAGGAAGTAACTCTTTTAGCTTGGTGAGCAGCTGAATCTGACTGAGATACAACTTCATACCAGTCTTCAAGGGTTTGTTCCCATAAAATCTTAAAATTTTGCAAAAAAACCCCAAAAAAATGCACTTTTTTCAAGATTTTTTGAGTTTCCTTGGGAAGTAACTCTTGCAACTTGTTGAGCAGCTGAATCTAACTGAGATACAAGTGCATACCAATCTGTGAGGGTTTTCTCCCAGAAAATCTTAAAAAATTTCAAAACAACCCCCAAAAAATGCACTTTTTTCAAGATTTCTTGAGTTTTCTTGGGAATTAACTCTTGCAGCTTGGTGAGCAGCTGAATATGACTTAGATACAAGTACATACCAGTCTGTGAGGTTCTGTTCCCAGAAAATCTTAAAATTTTGCAAAAAGACCCCAAAAAAATGCACTTTTTCCATGATTTTTTGAGATCTGCTGGGAAGTAACCTTTGCAAAGAGTGTTTAGATAGATCTAACCAAGATCTGGCTACTGTAAAATTTTTGTGACGATCCAATGGCTAGATTTAGAAATATCTAAGAAAAAGTGCCAAAAAACTGAGGTTTTTTTCAAGATCCTGACAAATCTACCCATCAAGAACCCTTGCAGAACTCACATTGTCTAGAAATGGTCCAGATACAGCTACTGTAGGAAGATTTAAGGTCTGATTCACTCAAATCTTTTTGTCCATGATGGGTACAATATGAAATGGTATTCTTTGAGTAACACTAAAGAAGCATGAGAGATTTCAATTGTTAGGATTATCTCCTGGAATTGGTTGTGAATTTGATCCTATATCTGGGTATAGGATAGCCAAATCGTCTTTTTTGACTTTTTGGGCAAAACAGATCTGGATGCAGGGAATTCTTGGAGGAAAAGTTGGTGGTATGGGACATCCGTGATTATAAAGAGGACTTCTTGGGTAGAATGATCTGTAGACCGATGGTTAGGGATTGCTGTAATGGTAATACTAATAGAGTCCATTGGTTTTTGTTAAGGGTATTTTGGGGGATTATGAGATATAGATCGATCCCTTAATGGTATCTCATTAATTACAGAATATGAAAGCCCTTAAATCTATTTCTCTAATATATTAGACCTCTACTCTTTATAAATTTCTTATTACATGACAATTGGATTGATATTCATATAATTCCTTCCAGTGTAGAACTCTGTTTTGAAGGACTATTATAATTATATGAAATTGTACTTCCATATAAGATTTTTGAATATGGCTCGAAACTTAGGTTTCTTGGACCCTAACGTTAGTCTCTATTTGATAGTTGACTATTGAGAGTTAATGTTTCTATCATTCAAGATAATGTATTCTACGATTCTGAGGAAAAAGTCCTATTTGTAATAGTATTGGATACTCATTATTGACTTTTTTGAATCTTTGATATCTTATACGTTGTCTCTAGGGAACTTTTAAATCGAAATTATGGAATGTCTTTTTTAAAAGGGGGGAAGAAAAGATAGGAATCAGTCTTTCGAGGAATCAGCCAGTTGCATTGATTTTGGAAAAGAAAAAAAACCTTGTATGTGTGCAATGGTAGAACTATCCAGTTTGAAATAGGCAAACTCTCTAAGTGATTATTTTGAATAATCTGGAACTGGATGAGTTTTGGGTTTATTGAGCTGTGAGATATTTATTAATATGGAGAAGTAGTGATAAAGATTAAATTAAGATTCATTGATTGTAACCAAGTACCATTTTGATATGGATTGGATCAGTTTAATAAAGCTTTAATCTTAACACTATGTCCAAAGATGTTTGTATGATTAGCCTAATCTTGGTTTGTACGCTAAGATCTGTTGTAGGCTGATTGGTAGAAGAAATTTTGTTAATAAGAGGTATATGGTTGGAAAACTTGTGATGTGGAGAAATTCACTTCAAAGATTTCCCATATATGTTATTTACTCATGAGAAATAGAGTTCTCTGGTAGCTGAGTTGCAAGATTCTCAGTGAATTATGTGAGTAACATATGCAGATTGTGGATTTCTGTCAGTTTATAGCCTATGTTTATGTATAGGAACATAGTTGGATAAGTTGCTTATGTACATCTTAATCTTGTGGATCTACTATGTGTTTTCTATGTACTGAGTTTATATCGTATACTTAAACTAGTCATAGTACATAGACATATGAACAAGTAATGTGTGGAATAGTTACTCGCAGATTAATGTCTCTTTCTGTGGAAAGGATAATTCATTAACTTATTTATGGTTTGGAAGAAATTCTAAATGTGATGTTATACATGTATAATTGAGATCTGCACCTAGATATTTAAGATTTTTGAATCATTTACAATTAACTTGAGTAATTGGATTACTCCTGATTAGAAGTTAATTGGATGAATAAGCAATGTGAAGAGAATTCACTGGGAACTACTTATTTTGATCTATATTGCTTATAAGTCACATGATTAGAGAGTCATTTGAATTCATTTATGAGAACTGTGCATAGAATATAGAAGATTCTTGATATAGAATATTTCTTGAAGGAGAAATATCCTAAGTTATTGACTAAATCCCAGTGAGCTCATATACATATTTTGGTTGACAGAGTCTAACTAATGTCAAGGATAACCACTAAATTCAGTTGGAATTCAGCAGAACTTTATAATCTCTAGATGTGGTTCTAGGTGATTATATAAAATTTATTATTGTTAAAGACAAATGTTATATTGGTCTTTAATCACTTGGTTGATTGTAGAATTTGGAACTCATAATCTAGTTAAGAATCAAGATGGAAGAATATTCTTGGAATCCAATAATTTTCATTGTGGAAAAGATTTCAGAATGTTTCTTATATTTTTAGAGTGGTATGTTATGCATATACTCCAGTATCTCTAAATGATTAAGTATGGGTTTAGAATCCGATAGATTATAATTGACGAATCATAAGATTCTAAATGTTTATGATCGACATTGATACTTAAAGGTCATTAGATGATTATATGGAAGTAGGATGATTCTTAAGATGATGAGTAATTCTTAATCAATTGGTGGAGTTAAAATTTAGATTTGTTATTTGAACTCTAAATTTGTGTACAAACTTGAGACTGTTTGGATCTCACAGACATTTTCATTAAGTAATTGTTTACTTATGAGAAATTTGCTTACCTTTACAGATTGTAGTCAAGGAATGCTTGTGTATTGTTTTTCAGCCTAAAATCTCCAGTTAATTAGGAGCAGTTAAGTTTATCAAGACTGAATGGTTGCTATTTTCTGGCATATGATGCTAGGGATAGAGCACTTATCTCAGGAGAGTACTTGGGGTACTCATGACTGAGTTGAAGTCATTTTTATCTTGATGGACCTCCTAAGAGATTTTGGTGGAATGAGTTTTTGTACCAAGAAGCATTTATGACAGGTCTACAAGTAATTGTGGATAGTCTTGGACTATAATTGTTTTGGATCTTTAACTTTTGAACATTGAATTCCAATATAAGGTGAGGACTCACCCAGTGATTCATGTAAATTGAAGTACATGAAGGTGATGTTATTAGATTGGAGAGAATCAAACCCAATAGGGAAATTTATCTTTTAGTGTACTTCTAAAAGGTCGATATAGTATTTCAATGTAGAGACAGATAATTTGAGAATTATCCTATCTCTAAATACTTATTTGATATTGAAGTCAGACTAAAGATTGATTTTCAGGGTAATTGTGAAAGTTAAATGATTGATTTGTTAGCTTTTAAACTTAATCTTCAGATTTGGTCAACTGCTCATCCAGTGTATCATGTAAATTTAGTTTATATGATCATGACAGTTTGATGTATTGAAGATTTTGGCCATTTGGAAGATTTATCCCTCAATGTACCTTTGAATCAATGGCAGCAGATTACTTCACGACGTCTCTGTCAAAGGATCTTCATCGCAGATTCAATGACATGTTGAATCTGAAAATCAAAAGTTTTCAGGATCCACGTTATGGGGGAGTAATGAAATTCGATGCTCAGTCTCAAATCTGTTCAATAATGAGCATCTTGAAAAACCAGAAAAGAAGGCTCAAATTTCTGCTCAGGGAATCGAAAAATTCAGGATCAAAGTTTTCAGGATTTTTTGATATTGGATCGACTCAAAAAATTCTATATTTTTTGAATTAGTATTTTTTGAGTTAGTGAATGTTTTTCGATACTTGTAAATCTCGATATTGTCGATCTAAATCCAAACCAACAACTTCATGTTGACAGTCTGCCCACTTTGTACATGCATTAACTGTAATGAGGCGATTGTAATAACTACAACAAAAGGTAGTTGTAGATATTTTGTAAGATATTATCCTAGAATCTTCATCAAAAAACTTCTTCTGATTTTGAGATCTATTCAAAAATAGTCAGCATTATCACGCTCAACAACTGTAAGCTGAAGTTATCACTTCAAGCAATTGTACTCACTGTTTTGATATTAATCAGAGTGCAATCTTTCAGTCCTACTATTGTATCGTTCTTTGTGCATCTATGAATCTTTCAATTTGAACGTTCTACTGCTAATTGTGGTGCTTTCGATTCACACACCAAGCTCGCTCCTCAGCTTCCGCTCATTTCCACTTATTTTTTATAGTGTGTGGGTGTGTATGTGTATGTGTTGTGTGTGTATGTGTGTTTGCATGTGTGTGCATGTTTGTATGTGTATGTGTATGTGTGTATGTGTGTGTGTGTTGTCTGTGTGGGTGTGGGTGTGTGTGTGTGTATATGTATTTGTATGTGTTGTGCGTGCACGTGTGTATGTGTATGTGTGTGTATGTGTGTATGTGTGTGTATGTGTATGTGAGTGTGTGTATGTGCATGTGTTGTGTGTGTATGTGTGTGCCATGTGTGTTTATGAGGGTGTGTGTGTGTGTGTGTGTGTGTGTGTGTGTGTGTGTGTGTGTGTGTGTGTGTGTGTGTGTGTGTGTGTGTGTGTGTGTGTGTGTGTGTGTGTGTGTGTGTGCGCGCGCGCGCGCGCGTGTGCGTGCGCGTGCGCGTGCGCGTGTGTGTGTGTGTGTGTGTGTGTGTGTGTGTGCGTTAGGCTTTAGACATTAATCATTAGGATTAGGCTTTAGGCATTAGGCTTTAGAATTAGGCTATAGACATTAATCATTAGGGCTAGGCATTAGGCATTAGGCATTAGGATTAGGCTTTAGGCATTAGGCTTTAGACATTATGCTTTAGGGTTAGGCTTTAGGCATGTGTGTGTGTGTGTTAGGCATATGTCTGTGGTAAGTGATCGCCGAATATGTGGTAAGTGATCAGCCGAATGTCTGTGGTAAGTGATGATTTTTTGGATGTAGCTTTAGTTACAGTGTCGGATCTAGATTCAATAACTCGTCGGATGTGTGTCGGGTGATAGGTGAGTTAGTTGACAAGTGGTCGGTTGACAGGTGAGTATGTGGTGTCTTTGATTCCTATAGGAAACAATTGTTGATCTTATCCAACCATAGTCATTATAGGAAACAATTATCTCCCAATTGACTGTGATATAAGCCATAGTCATTCTTGTATCCTAGCCTCTTGTATGCTCATCTATGAATGAAAAGTTAACATTCTATGCAGAAATTCTGATCTAGTGGAGAGTGCAGGATTAGAGATGCAATCACTGACTAACTGCCAACCATCAAAACCATAATCAACATCCACAAGTAATGGAGTGAAGGAGGAGCTCACATCAAGCAAAGAGCTCACAAAGCAAAAGCATCTTTATTACAAAGAGAGTATTCATATACAAGCAAAAGTCTCCTTTAGCATGGGGACACCACATGACATAGGCCTAATAAATGCATGAAATTCACTGTTGGTCTCTACGTGGCATTTTAGGCTATATATAGGTAAAGTCCCGTTATCGACCCGAGACAAGCCCTCGAGCTAGCTTTTAACTAAAGCCTACCAAACTGAAATAGTACATAACTGTAAACTACAATCATAGTTGAGCTTACTATTTCTAACTCCCTCTCTTAAGCTCATATCAACCTAACTGTACACTTATTATAGTATCACATTTGAAGCTTGCATAAATAAATCAGATCAAATCTAAGCTCAAATGTGATAAAAGTATCAGAATAAAAATGTGTAGCCATGTCATGGAGTGTCTGTATAGATCATATGCATTTTGCCTGTGGGCCTGTACTCGACTCACACTCAAGTACACAGTCAAAGAACTTGACTCACAAAGTATCAACCAAACACTATGCTCTCAACAAGAGTTTGCCACACTTTGAACTTGACTTGTTCACCATCCAACTTGAAACACAAGTGGACCACGTGAGACACAAGACTCACACTGAGGAAACCTCACTGCCACCATGAGATTATCATCCTCCATCTTACTAGGTTGGCATCCTATCATATGCTTATAAGACAAATGCATAACATTGATAAAAATGAGCGACTATGGCTCAGCCTGAGGAAATCTTACTACCACTAAGATTATACCCTCACCAAAAAATCAACTAGTAGACATGTCAACAAGTCACTGAGCATCAGATAAGTACTTTGTTTTTTTTTTCAGTAGCAAATGCATAACCAATCAAACTCCAACTTAGATCTACGTCTAGTCACAAAAGACTCTCATGGCAAAGTCACATGCAAGCAATCACATTCATGCAACCAACACGAATGACAAACATATCGACCGATGATCACTACTTGCTGAAGAAGATATCCTCTTGTACTATACATCTTTGTCATAGGTAGATCCATTGCTACGACAACCATGCATCCAAAGCTCCATGCATCTACCCTAGGATGTCCTTGGATGCACCATGTACCTCCCAGAGATACATCCCTGTCCAAGTGTCCCATCCAAAACCATCCATTCCACTTTGTCTTGCCTTGCCAAGCTACCATTCATCCTTCATGCACAAAGCATACATGTCTACTAAAGACTCTGATAAATCCCCTACATCTCATGAGCTTTCTCATGTAGGTCACATGCTTTGACAAGCATTCACAAAGAATATGGATCGTATATCAACTTGGACTCTTCACAAAAAACAAGCTAGCAAGCTTTGACCTATAAGTCAAGTGGTATCTCTTACCATAGCATCCAACTCACCATCAAGGCTTCCTGATCATGGATTACTAAGTTCCATAGCACCACATGTATCATGCTTGTTACTTCCTATTACATCCTGTAACATGATCTATGAATCTTCTCTCATAGATCCTAAGAGTTATGTCTCATCAACCTTGATCTTACTAAGATAAAATGGCTTCACATGACTTCGACTAGGCTTCCTTGATCTCACTCCAAAAGACCACAAACCATCTAAGTTCAAACATCCAATGTCAAGCCTACATACCCGCAAATACAGCCAATCCATAAAAGCCTCAAAGAGATGGCTTACCAATGCTCCCAATGGTAGATAACACTCCATCAATGCCAATCCAAGTATTGACCCCTGCTGCATTTTCGACCATGCACACATCTCATGCACACCATGAAGTCCATGACACTACAACAATATGCCTCCAGTAGATCATAGAGACTACCCTCTCTGCATCTTTGCCCCTTCATGAACCGTAGTCAAGCTACTAGATTTGCTTCCTTACTTTTCTCTTTGGCTCATCCAACTGACCATATCATTGACATTCTTCACCCTATGACCACCACCATTACATTGCCACCATTAAGCTAGTGTAAACATCTCCTCAACCAAGACATTTCTCCCTTGCAAAAGCATGTGAAGCAACCACAACCATCGAATCTGACAATGCCCTTGTCGATTTTTAGCTTGAGAGGCCCCCTCCAAGCGTCCCTTGAGCTAGGTTAGTTTGAACTTGAGCCAGTAGACATGAACTATTTCAGCATGTCCATCGGCATAATGCGTTGGGCTTAATTTGGCACACAGGTCACCAAATAGCAAAAACCGTACCTCATTGGGTCACTTATCTCCCGCTCCATAGAATGGTGTCAAGAACACGTCAAAATGCATTTTTCCATTGATGATGTCGTCACTCTATCCGTCAGCTTCACACAGGCTTTTACAGGCTCCAAAATGGCCCTTATTTGTCCAAAAGCCCTCCTCTAGCCAAAGTTATCCACTTCCAAAGTGGCTCTTACAAAACTAGTTCAAAAATGAACTATTTCTTCTTTCTGAAGAAATACTGCCCTTCAAATCCAAATTCACTAGTCTGGTCCTTTCATGCATTTCTCATTGGAGATTTTTAAAGAGGTTTCTTCAAAATTGGCCTTCAGCCCCTTCAAGCTCGCCCATATGATTCGGAGCGTGCGAGCCTCCTCCGAGGCCTCTCGTCCTTTACTTCACCTTCACCTTCACCTCCATAGTTGTGGTTTACATGTTCTTTCTTGTTGCAAATCAATCGGAAATCCTGCTCCCTGGCTATTCTACGGCCAGCAACTCCGAGCTAACTCGCCCTACCATGACGCCCTGCTTGCAAGTTACAGATCTGATTTTGGTCGAAAAATAGCTGCAAACATCTCAAGTTCCCTTGCTACATTCCAACTACGGAGTCACTTCTTCAGAGGTTGATTACTCGGTGTCCTCATCACGGCCTGTCGTCGCCTCCTGCAGGCAACTTCAAGTTGATAGGGCGCCCCTCTCTATACTTTGAGCTTCAAGAAAGTCTTCCAACAGTGCAAGATGCAGAGTTTTACCATTCAAACCCTAGCCAGCCTTTTTGGCTACCTCAAAGAACTGATAATCATTCTTCCATGGCTTCATGGCTGAGCCTGGCTTCTTGCAGTCATCACCTAGCTACTCCAACGCCCTATTGTAGCTTCTTACAATAGCAAAAACAACCTCCTACAATGCAAGATCCACTTGTTTCTCCTCTGAAACCCCAGTTGACAGTTTCAACCTTTCTTGCATGTTTTTGGAGTTGTTTTTTATCCAAATACTGAGAATCAAAATGCTATGGTTGCCCTGTTTATCCAAAATCGTTGTCAGCTCTTCCCGGCACCAAACTGTTCATCAATTCATTGAGAATTGCTCCCGTTATCAGTATTTCTTTTGGGTTGTCTCATAGTCTGCCTACTAGGAATTTTCTTTTACTTTGATTCTATGAATCAGCTTCGTATGCACTGAATCAAAGGGCTTTGCATCACCAATCACCTGAACCATCCTGTTTATCGTACAACATCCTTATCGTTGCTTGGTTTTGATGTTACCGTCGACGGAACCACTCTTCCAAGAGCTTCAATCATGCACGTTCCTCCGCAGCCTATCGACTCTGAACTAAGTTAACATTCTATGCGGAAATTATGATCTAGTGGAGAGTGAAGGATTAGAGATGCAATCACTGACTGATTGCCAACCATCAAAACCATAATCAACGTCCACAAGTAACAGAGTGAAGGAGGAGCTCACATCAAGCAAAGAGCTCACAAAGCAAAAGCATCTTTATTGCAAAGAAAGTGTTCATATACAAGCAAGAGTCCCCTTTAGCATGGGGACGTCACATGGCATAGGCCTAATAAATGCATGAAATTCACCGTTGGCCTCTACGTGGCGTTTTAGGCTACATACAGAGAAAGTCCCGTTATTGGCCCGGGACAAGCCCCCACGTTGGCTTTTTAACTAAAGCCTACCAAACTGAAATAGTACATAAATGTAAACTACGATCACAGTTGAGCTTACTATTTCTAACTCGAAACACGAAAACAGAGAGCTCCAAAGAGATGGATCAAAATGACTATTGTTGCGAATGATCAAAGCTGCAAGAATAAAATTCCGAAAAGCAGTTCCAAGCCATTCTCAGCATGAGAGAGGTCGCTAGTGCACCTCCTTCTACCCCCATCGTTGGCCAAAAAAGCATTAAAGACACCTGTGAGGGCTGTTTGGTCGCTATAGAAGTGGCTCCCGGATCAGGCAATAGGCAGAATCGTTGCCCTGCATCATTCTTCCAACCCCAGCAAGCTGCACTCTACTCAGACGCACAAATCCGGGCAAAAGAAGAAGAATGGCCAGAGCAACCCGATGGATCGAATCTGCACTCGTGAAAGCCAGTAATAGGTGGTGAAGGTAGGGGAGCCACTTTGAATCATGCTGATAGCATGGCCGATGCCATGGCTGGACGATGGATTGAGAGCAAATAAAGAAGAAAAGAGCGAGATAGAGAGAGAGAGAGAGAGAGAGAGAGAGAGAGAGAGAGAGAGAGAGAGAGAGAGAGAGAGAGAGAGAGAGAGAAAAAGCGTTGAGGGAAAATAAAATTTGAAATCTACATGTGTGTGTGTGTGTGTGTGTGTGTGTGTGTGTGTGTGTGTGTCTCAAAAAGAAAAAAAAAAGGCTTGTATTTGTTGTTGTTTTTTACCATTTTTGTTCAAACGTGTTTTAGCTTTTCCTTTGTAATAGGGTGACATTTTTTGAGGGCAAAGCGTGACATTTTTGCCGGCACAGCGTGACATTTTTTACGGCAAACACACATTCTCTCTCTAATATATATATACACACACATCTTTAGTTGGTTCATAGAGAAGAAATGGTGATGAATAAACTCTATGAAACTTGTTTGAAAGGAAAGCATCATAGACTACAACATCATCATGGTCCTTATAGAGCCAATAAAGTTTGTAGAGATTTCTCAATCTAACTTGTGTGGTCCTATGCAAATAATAGCTCTAAATGGTTCCTATTATTTCATGACTTTTATTGATAAATTTTCTAGAAATATTTGGATGTGCTTCTTGAAACATGTATTAGAGGCTTTCACTTATTTTTAAAATTTGAATATAGTCTCAATTTAGTTGAATTTGTGTTATAAGCTTATACATTGTTTGATCATGCTACAAAGAACTTCTTTGTGAGTTGAGATGTTGTGTTTGATAAAAAGGATTCAATGAATAAGTCCTTAGTTTAAGAAGTTAGTATTAAAAAATGAGCCCTAATAAAAACAAAATTTATAAGAGATGTAGAGAATGAAGCTCTCCAAGCAATTCCAGAGAACTAAAAAGTTCTCTCGAACTTCTATCAAACCAAGTAGATTTGACTTTGATGAGTGCAATGACTTTGCTTTCATGTTTAGAGTATTGGAATAGATGAACCAAAGTCATTCGAAGACATATCAAGTAGTAAGCAGTAGGTTAAAACCATGAAAGATTAAAACAATTCCATAGCCAATTTTCCCTTGGTAACAAACAATAGGCATTGAATGGATTCGCATGGTTAACTTAAATCGAGAAACACAAAACAAGACTAGTGGCAAAATGTTTTACAGAGGGCACAGACTTAGATGACATTTTCTTATCTATTACTAAAATTAATATTGTCATGTTCATCATTTTCTTAGCTACACATTTTAGGCTTCTTTTGCCTTTATCGCTCCCATGAAAAATGGACTAACAACAAAAACTGTACCATGGGAATCGAAACTAATACTATTTTGCAAAAAAGAAACTTCGGCTTCTACTATTACATTTGAAATTTCTGAGGTTTTATCTTTCAGCTCAGCATTTCAAAACTATCTAACACTATCATAATCATTCAAACTAGAAGAAGCACGAAGATAAGTTGCACACACACAATGAACAGAGCATGGACTAATTTGTCTATGCACTTTATTGCCTTTGTGTCAAATGCTTCTTTCTCTTTTCTTGGGGCACATGCACATATGCAGAACAATCAAATATTTTAAGATGCGACACATTAGACTTTTTACTTGTGAATGCTTTCCCAAACGTCGTTCCATCCATGGACTTTGTTGAACACATATAAGTTAGCACATGAACCGCCATATCACAACTTTGCCGAAAAGGTATTAAGCAAATTCTTGTGTTGCAATCATTTCCATAATGATCATGTTATTTCACTCCACTAAACCATTTTTATTGTGGTGTGTTGTTTAAAAACTCACTAAAAGCATTGAACAAGTATTCTCCACCAATATCAAATCCAATGGTATTGGTTTGACAATCACTTTGCTTCCCAGGAAGGCTATTGAATTTACAAAAATACTAAAGGAATCTGATTTCTAAGGTGTAGAATAAACCCGTCTTTCGACTAAAACTAAAATAATCAATGAATGTAATGAAATAGTATGAACCACTTGTAGATCTCATTTGCATTAGTTCACAAATTGTAGTACAGATAATTCAAAGATTACTCTTCCCAATTCATTCCTTGAAACCCTTTCCATGTGGGTTTTTTTTTTTCCACAATGCAACCTTCACATATATAACCATTTAGTGTGAATTTATGTAGTCCAATGATGATGATTGTGTTCCTTCCATTGTAGGCTATGCCCAATTATTTGATTTCATATGTTGCTTTGTGCATCAATTGCATCTACTACATATAGCTCCATTAGAAGTGATTGCATTCATTTTATAGAATAAGCTATTTAAAATGGTAGCTTTTTCAAGAATGTCCAATTATTTTGCAAAAGTGCAAAAATCATAGTTGATGCATTGTTGGTCAGTCCTCTAGTTGTGGTTGCCTTAGCACTACCAATCCAATCACACTTTATAGCTTACAATTGGATTGAGAAATGAGCTTGTTAGCTTAGTTTACCTATGAAAAAACCTGATTATCTTGACAAAACTTAGCAAAACTCAAACCTAGCTTTGATTGATTTTTGCATGGTCTGAAGTTGTGGTTAGCTTCTTCTCCTCGATAGAAAACCCTTTGCACTTCCATCACTAGTTACACTCACATATAGCTCCGTAACGAGAAACTCTTGACTATACAATGCCTTCATCCCAATTTCCAATGAATATAGTAGAAATTACTCATTTCTTGTCCAATTTGCGAGCCACCTAAACTTCCAAACGAGATTGTCTCACCATTTAGCTCATTGTAGAATTCTTTCATGTCTAACATAGTGTTCTAATGCTATCAAATGAACAAATACAACAATTCTTCATTGTCACCACTAGCTTTCTAGTTTAGGGATTTTCTCACCTTAATGCCAAGCTCTCCATAGGCACTTCCGAACCAATGTAGCTCTTGTACCATGAAAACAATTTGCTATAATAAAATTCCTGGCTAATTCTAATATTAATGAGGACCTATGAAGTATGCAGATGTACTTTATTTTGAATGGTCTGCAGAACTGCAAGGCAACCGAAACAGTCTGCAGAACTATAAAGGAATCCAAACAATTTGCAAACAAGGAATTTTACATGGTGTTTGTCGAAACCTATTTCGGCCCTAAGAATCAAAATCTATATTGATTCTTGGCTTGGATCGATGGGTCAAGCAAGATCGAAGTTTTGGGTCTAAATTTTGATCCCACCTGTCTCGACCCGAGATCTATTCCAATCGAGCACTTATTTCAACCCGGTGTCTATTTTGATCCAATAGTTCATTTAGATCTTGTGTCTATTTCGACCTACGTCACGAACTTATTTCAACCCTGAGAATTGAAATCCATCATGACCTGGATCACGACTATGTCTGCATAAATGAATGCATTTTCTACACTGGATAAATTGTAAAAGTACAAAGGACTGTTCACATAATGCTTCTTGGTTTCCAAGGGGAGGCTCGAACTTGAGACCAAAGAAACTTTGGATGTCAAGCTAACCAACTGAGCCAACCCCGTTGGGTCTGTTCACATAATGGCGGCAGTCATGGGCAACAATCCTTACACTGTACTTGAACATGTTGCTCTGACTAGTATCTAGGACTTGTAGACTGCCCAAATCAATTTGAGTTTACTTGATCTTCAAGCTACCACAATGAATAAGCAAGTGCTTATAAATATATCAGAGTGGTGCAACAATTCAACAAGCTCGCATCAAATAGCAGTAAGTCATAACAATGCCTACGAAACTATATCTTGGGCTCTCAGCTTTGCCTTATCAATTTCCACACTGATCTCAGTAGTCCGCGTAGCACACATCTCTATAATACTGCAACTTCGCACTGCTTGACTCTGTGATGGAACATACTGCATTTTCATGCATGATAATGTGAGCATACATACTATAAGATCCATCTTCAATCAAAAACATAACAAAGCATTGAAAGTTTGAGAAATTATATAGGGCATCCCAGTATTGTTTTAAGCATGAGTCACCTTGCATCTCCATAAGTATATTTTTCTTCAAGTGTTATTTAAAGAAGCTGGCATATGAACTTTTAAGAAGGAATTTTCAGATTCCAAATGCTCGAGCTGCTTCAGAGTAGCAAATTAGGTTGAAAGCTTGATTGATAATACAGCCCTTGTACCAATAATAAACAGAAAATGACTCAAAATACATTTATAGGCCCAAAAAAAAATGACCTGTTGGTTAATGCGTCCTTTCCTCACCTTGAGGTTTGGAATTTTAATCCTCTAAAAACAATATGGACATACAAAATTAAAAACAGATCCTAATAGCGGTTAGTCTTCAACATCCCTTAGTCATCCATATGGATGAGGAAGTTCATATCAGACTCCCAGTACCCTTGACCACGCTGAATTTTCCAGGTAAATCTGTGCCCAGCAATGGAGATCTATGCATAAATCTCTCTCTCTCTCTCTCTCTCTCTCTCTCTCTCTCTCTCTCTCTCTCATTGCAAGATGTATTGGCAAAGCATTGGTAGTCTCTATCAGGGGTGCGGGTTTCGAGGTTGAGCTTAGCAGCGAGCTATATTGTCTGTCAATCAATAGTCGGATTACTATTTGGGACTTCCAGGAATCATATCCATGAAAAACGGTTTTTCGGTATTTGTTCGCCAAGCCCACTGGCTATATTGCAGCAACATGGATCATCTGGGTCATCGGATTCACTTTATCACCACCTTACCTGGAAAATTAACGGATTCAGCATGTCCTCGAACAGATCGAATCTGCTGGTGATTTCCCGGCTGCCTCAAATGCTCCATCTCTCCTGCCTATTTTCTCCCTTACAGACTAGCCGTTACGGAACTATCATGCATTCTCATACTTCGATCTGTTGAATCAGGCGTCAATGACACTTGTGCTTTCCTTGTTTCTCCCCACCATCCCTCTTGTAACAAGGGGCTTAATGGGCTTCGTTAAAGTTTGCTATTTTCTTGAGTCTGGTGAGTTATTACTGGCTGTGCCTTCTCCATTTGTTCCTACATTTCAATCCTCAAAGGGATTAGAGGCATTTCTTACTTTCTTGAAACACAAAGTAATGCATTCCACAAGATGTTAATGAGTAACTTACAACCCCAAAAAAGATTACAAAAACTTACAAGAAGTATTTTATTCTCTGTCGCCAATTTGTCTCGTTCTTCGGTTACTCGGTTCAACTCTGTGTGCAGCGCCATGTTCTCAACAGTCAAAGTTTCAACCCTTGTGCCCAGTTCTTCACACTCGGCCTAGTTTAAAATAAACACCAACGCGAAAGTTACGGTCTCTCTGATACAACCGCTCTGATGGAAAAAAAAGTACGAAATAAACGTACATGTTAAGTCAAAGATTGTTGTGAACATACCAAAAATGTGACTAAACAAAGGGATAGTCGTAAGGTGTAATTTGCTACATGAATGAATAGAAACATAAGCCTAACTCTACGTATGACATGCAGCAAAAGCTTGCCGAAATGCAGACTTACAATATAATAACTGGAAACCAACAACGAAAAGATAACAAGAAACTTTAAAATGATTGTCAGCCAAGATTTTCAAAGAAGTTCAATCATCTGCTGCTTTTCCACGTGCTGTTATTTTGGTTTTCCAACTCTAATAAAAAGAGTACCTCAAATTCTTCCATTACCATCCAGCTGAGATTCGATTATTGCATTGAACTGTAAAGCGATTTCATAACCTTTGAACACCTATCATTTATCTTGCTACAGGAAGTCCTCAGTTGTCGACTAACAAACACACATACTATCCTCACCTGCTTCCGTAAACGTGAGCGCCTAGCTGATTCTCTATTGGACTGTTTCCTCCTTTGTCGTTTCATTTCACGATCGTCCTGCGAAAGGTCAAATAACAAGGGCCTTAAACTTCCTACCCATTACCTTCAGTTTCCGAAACAACTCTCTTACCAAGAGCAGGAAATGGATTATAATTTTAATAATTTTGTTTTTAGGTTTCAGAAACACAAAAAATTACATAGTTTGCTTGGTCGCTACATCTAACAAACATACAATGATGAAATCTAGCAGGAAAAACAGGCAGCACAAGTTGCCATGCAATATCATTGACAAAGAACAAAAGAAGCCGAAATACTCGAAGTACATATTTGGCCCCATTGTTGCCTCCCTGCATCTAGATGAGAAAGTAATTCAGTATGCTAATATATACTACAGCAGGAGAGTATTTTTTCCTACCTGGCACCAGAATTCTTGAGGAGCTCCATTTTGTACAGGAGCACCCATGAGTGCATTACTTTGAATAGCTGGAACCACAGGAATGCTAGAATTGTCTCTCTTTCCCTTCTTCATAGAAAGAGCTCCTTCAGTTGTCCCACTCCAGTAATCTTGGCCTGCTGTACCGAGATTTGCTGCTGAGCTCATCAACGCTGGTTTTCCTCTAGCTGCTCTTAGGTTTGCAGGATTAAATCCTACATAATCAACAGCCTTGCCCATAACACCAAGTGTGCTTGCTTTGTATGGAGTGCCATTATGCTGACTGCTTGCTGCAGTTCACACAAAAAAAGAGTTGAAGGGGACAATTTTATACGAATTGACATTAAAATGCTCATACTATTTAACTGGCTTTATTTTTTCTGGCATACCTTCATGTCCCATTCTGTGGCTGTTTTCAAGGCCCTGCACAGTTTTAAAAAAGAAGACCGCTTGAGTTCCCAAGATTTATGTCTACCAACAGCCGCAGAATCAAATCGGCTAGGTATTATGAGCCTCTATTACATGTGACGCAAGATTTACCATTCGTGTGTTGCCTTCCTCACTTCCACCATCACTCGAGCCTTCACTCCCACTTTCACTACTGGAGAGATACCAAAACACCATCAAGATATCACTTCAAAGATACAGGGTAAATGATAACAGCCAAAATGACGGACAAGGATGCACACTGACACATTTTGCTGTTCATATGATCCAAATGAGCATGAATCCTCATGCAAAGACTCTTTAGCTTCATTAATGGAAAAAATTGATTTAAAATGAGAAATGCCAATTTCAGAGAGCAACATTGATTCTTATTACCTGTGAAGCGATCCATCATTTACAGAGACAAAAGTTTTCTTGTTATCATCACTGGTTGTAGCTGCTAGAAGTCCAGTAATGGCAAGACTCCCTTTTGATTTTTTAAAAGGACTTTTTTCCTTGTTTTCACGAGTCTTATCAGCACCTGTTTGATTTGCCTGCTAACATGAAATATACTATGCATAAGAAAAGAACAATGAAATTCCATGTAGTAAAAAGATTGTGCCATAAGAAGATATTGATGTTCTGGTATTTAATATTTCGACTGTGCTATAATTTGGTACTTGAAAATGAACTCACGGCTTTAGGCTCGGTTGAATTTCCAGGCAATTGACCATATTGATTGTAAGGATGTGAACCCTGAGTTTTGAAATTTACAAAGTTAGTAGAAAAGCTATGATCCTTCAATTGATAATTGCATGCGACTTCAATCAAGTTTTAATTTGAACCATACAATAGCTTGTGTTATGACTTGTTTAAACATACAGGAGGCAATGATGGATATATCCCTCCTGCCGGATACATTGCAGCATATGGAGGTGGAGTCCCATATGGTGGCATAATAGGCTGCATGACAGACACCAAATAAGAATTACCTTATGCATTACATGCAAGGCATGAAACAATTGCATTCAATTGTGATGGCATGAAAGACCACATGCACCTAAAACTAAACAGAGTTCAGTGTAAGTGCATACCTGCCCTCCCCACATATATGGATTAGGTTGAGGTCCCAAAGCAACATTTGGAGGAAAATAACCTGGTGGAGGTGTAGCTCCAGAACTGTAATAAGCCTGAAAAACATAACTCATAATCTAAGACAGAGAAAAAGTATCACCAACGTTGACTTCAATCCAACATTTACAATGCTTTACCTTGATGTGATAGATGGTGGAGAATGGTAGAAAATTTCCTACCTGAAATGCCGCAGCCCATTCAGCATATGAAGTTGGAACTGGCGGTTGTTCCTATTTGGTATCATCGCAAAACAAAAGTTTAGATTTGAAGTAACCCACAATACGTAACCTTAAATGTCTAAAAAATGCAGAGAAGGTTGGAACCTGTGCAGAGGGCGCTTTTGCACTTTTTGTCGGAGTTGCTACTTCTCCAGAACCCATAATTAGCTAAGCTATATTCTCTGTATAAATAAAATAGGGTAAGATAAACAGGCCTAACGCATCCTTAGCTTATTTTCAACTGGTACTGCATATGTCACAAGCATGGCCTTCATGGTGACCAAATAGTAGACTTGAAAACTCTGTTCTGGCTCACAGCTATAGTATCAATCCTGCACATCAAAACCTGAATTGTAAGCTTGCCTACTTAATTGAGAGAAATTCCCACTAGTTTAAACTGAGCTATTAATCTAACAAATGAACTGTACCTATTTTATAGGGAAGATGTTAGACATGGTCAAAGTTCTCATTCAAAGACAACCAACAAAAAGGTGTTGGGAAGAAATTGATCCAACATCACTCTATCGTTTCAACTATTTCAAAGCTCTCTATTTCCAGGCAGAGATTTGCTGTCATTCTAATTTGCTCTTATTGAATGTGGCCTGGAACACATATCGCATGACCATCCCCCATATAAGACTGTGAGCATGACTGTGCTGCATTGCGTTATCAACAAGCTTCAGGGAGCATGCTCTGACAGCCAGCTCAGGATGGCACTTTAGCTCAACCCTCTAAACCCCATAATATAGCTGCCGTAAGTCCTACTCTGTTTTGAGGATAGATCTAAATGGCATAGGATCCTGAGGTGAGGTGACTGTGAGAGCATGTCGCCTCAAGTCGATGCCTGCAGCCCCCTTGCAGTCCACTCCGACAACCAAGTAGAGTTGGCATTTAGCTCCACCAAGTTTCCACATATTTATTAACCCATCATAAGTATAGAGACACAAATTCTACTTGAGAGAAAACTGAATCTGAGGATCAAGATGTTCTAATTTTAAGTTTTCTTCCAAATCTTCTGTGTTTTTATCAACTGTTCATTACAATCACCAAATTACGCAGGTTCGTCATGCTTTTCGAAAGCCTTTTGATACCAACTCCCAAGCTAGACTTATAGAGGCATTAACCACCACGTTGAGTAATAAAACATTTAAATGAAAGACATATCGAATATGATTCACTAGCACACCATTTACCAGTTACGGATTACGGGACAACCTTTTTGAATCTTAAAGCTAGCGCTCTTAAGAAGATTGCAGTAGCCCCCTGGATCTACAACACAAGTATACGGGTTCCAGGATCATATCTTTGGTTACTGTCATGACAACTGTAACGTTTTAGGCAGGCATGGAAGCGTTAAGATAGAAATTATTTAGGATAAAATTCCTGGTCACCTCGAGCCTTAAAAGGAAGAAGAGGAAAGAGACGCATCACTTCATGGATCTCTTCAAAACGTAAAAAATATATATGACAACTACTGTCTCAGTAATCACAGAATTCTAATCACGTACAAAGTGCTATCTAGCCGGACTGCCCGATATGATCTAATATAACAGATGAGAGAACGCTGGAGAGTGCTATCCAAAGACTTCGCCAAAAGAACTTCGAAAATCCTGAAATTCTATCATAGTCAGGGATAGATAATCACAGTTACCTCGAGTTATGAACCTCATATCTAATATCGAATTTGCAGAACTTGTGAAGAACGGAAATGGGTAAAATTAAGACGATTGACGTAGCGAGAGAGTGATTCAATGAATCGCAAAAGCAGATGATATGCCCACAGATTGGAACAGAAGTTGGTGTTTTACTAATCAGCCAAACGCATTGAATTCATCACGGTTGGAATGGAAACAGGGGTGTTTTAAATCAACGAAATAGAACGCATGGATGGATGAAAGCAGGTGAATACGTGCACAAGTTCGCAAACATGAGCTGCATGAAGAAACGATGTTGCAGAAAGAAGGTTCATGGCAAGCAAAGCGTGCTAGAAGTGTAATTCAACGGAAACGGAGGGGGAAAAGCTCAGTCAGATCAAAGAGAAAGTGAATTCTAATGAGGAACGGAATTGTGAAAAAGTAAAGCTGATATGGAAGCCACAAAACAAAGCGGGCACAGCAGCGCAGGGTAGGGCAGCCACGGGGTGAAGATCCCAAGGATCCTAGGGGACCACCAGCAGCATGGATCGTAGCGCAGACCACCAGATTGCTATGAGGAGAAGGTGGTAAGACGCCATCGATCCATGGATTTGCTATGCTTGCTCATCCCTTGCCCTCGCCATCGCCATCGCCATCGCCATCGCCATAGCCATCGCCCTCGCCCTCGCCCTCGCCACGATCCATTCAAAAACAGAAGAGAGCTCCAGCCTCCACCACTTTCAGCCCGCACCGTCAGATATTCTGATACTCCTCAGATTCTGCCACGTTGCATCGCTAGATCATTCAAACCTTTCCAAGTGGCAATCACGATAAGCTCCACCTCATCGCATCCCAGGTGAACCTCCCCCGTATCTCAATGGCGTAAGCCAGCGAGGCATACTACGATGACTATGCTCATACGAATACGTATGTACATACAAATAATACTCCTCCAAGGTATTCTGCCCAGAAAGGTACCTTTGTGGACTAAGTGCGCCTAAAGCCAATGTGTGAGAGAATGGAAGCTATGGACTAGGTAGCGGCCGTGAGCAGGCCCACTACCGGCTGTAGCATGCAACTTTCATGCACCGAGCCGCCCTGCGGCGAGGTGCATTGAAGGCTGCCTGCTACTAGGTAGCAGGTCTGCTCAAGCCTGCTAACGGGCATAATTGAAGTTTGGGCCTTTCAATTAAAAGGCCCAAACTAATATGAGTTTCAACATTTGTGGTTAGATCCAATTAAAATCTGCCATCTGTCCACTATAAGCCCAAACATCAATTATGTATTACACACCCACACACACACACATATATATATATATATCCTCGCCCGTTCCAAAGGGTGAGAGGGCGCCACGGATTTTTTGGACTTCTCCTTGATGAACCCAATGACAATAACCCTGGTTTTTTAAAGACGGCCGCGCACTGCGCACTGTTTGTGTGAGAATGGAATATCTGTATTATGCACTTCATTCTTCATTTCTCCAAATACACACACGCACATATATAAACATTTTAAAGATGTTAAATTCCTTAGAATAAATATGCATTTTTGTTAGAAATATTCGACAGACTTTAAATAGAGCTTCAAAGTCCTTGGTAAAAGTTTAATATAAGACCAATTTACAAACTTTTCATAAATCTTTTTCATGAAGAAACATGGATCTCAAGTCTCTTGAAAATCTGAATCTAGTTAAAATAAAACACTCACATCTCCCCCAAAATGCATGCATTTGTTTTGTGGTTTTATTTTTAAAACAACATTTTTTTATATGCACCCATGTACAAAGATTTATCTTTTTCTCACTCAAAAGGTGGGTGTTTATGAGAAAACAAATAAATAAATGTTTTCACGATGCGGAAGGTCAACCTCCTCGGACCTTCCATCCTCAGGAGGTCTTTCCACCTCGAAAGTCAACCTCCCCCCTATTCTCTCGCCTTATTATAGTTGATAAGAAGAGAATGGTTATAGGCTCCGCAGATAGGCAATGCTTAAAACTCATTATGAAGCACTCAGACACACTTTGTAGATTCCACCACATAATAAATACCAAGAGAAAATCAAGGAAAATTATATTGACTCTGCATTATGTGTGGAAGTCATCCTCTTATCTTTTGAAGCTCTATTTCTTTGAGCACTAGCACATGCATTAGAGACCATTGGTTCTTTTATGTATATAATCCTTGATTCAAGCCACTTCGCTTTGGAGTTGTAAAACATTGGGGAGTGTTTAATGCCCTTTTTTTTCCAATGGACCATATGAAAGAGCTCACTATTTTATAAGGGACTTGTAATGCAATCAAGGTTTCCTTTTGTATTTTGAGGCCACCCGTGAAAACATTATTTGAAATCATCTACACATTCCACTAGATTATGTGGACAGTGGATGAATTGTTGCCAGTACCACATGCACACTTTGTGGATGTGAATAACCAATTCATAGTTTCCACATAGCATATATACAAAACATGCTATATAGCGATCAATTATTGGCTATCCATGTAAATTTTTATATAGTAACCATAAAAAAAGTCTCACACATAGGCATTATGTACTGGAAGGCCCTACCATCCTTGGGACTTCCACCCTAAACCAAGGGATGCCCTTAGGTAGCCGACCTCCCAGGATGGATAGCGCTATGGTGATGACCTTCCCCTTCGGGATGCCAAGTGTTTTGTCTTTTTATTTGTATTATGGAGCCACCTCACAAAGTAGCATTTACAAGTGACCATCAATTTTATGTAAAACATCTAATGAGAGAATTGACAACAATTATTTATTTATTTGGCAAAGAAATTGATCCTTGCAAAATGTAGGGTGTTGAAAATGCCCCAGAATCAAAGTATACAGAACTTCAGAAGAATACTCTTGTAGACCGTATTGTATATGATGTATGTATTTTGCAGACGTGGTATACGAAGCCGACGTGACCACGCGGTTGGCTTGGCTGGCACACTGCGGTCAAGAAAGTCGCTTCCCTGTCAGCGTCCGGACTCGTTGGTGGGCTCCGCTGCCCACTTGGGATTCTGCACGTGTTGGGCCCTCCAACACTCTTTCACATCGAGAGCAACGTGGCAGAACTTCCGAATGAGAGCAGGGCACGTGGGCTGCCTTGTCACGTGGGCCGGTACCGTCCTGAGGTGGACGTTGCGTGATTAGTCGCGACTCGTCGTTTCAGCCTCGTCTGTCTCTGATTCAGAGTGCAAAAGTTTATTCATTTAAATAAATAAATATATCAATAAATAGATGCTGAGAGTTTTGACCTATGCTGCATACATTATATATAGATAGTTATTTATTGATGTTTCTAATAACCTTTCAAATCATGTGCAATTAAATGACCTAATCATTTCAAATAAGAATGAAAAATAATCTACGCTCATTGCTTTCTTTCTTATGGGTTTATTTCTTTATTATCATGAATGCCATTTTTACACTCACATTTTCATATTTATTTTTTCAGTTTAAAAACATTAAAAACTTGGTGATTCATAGCAAAAGTTTAATTTAATCCCCATCAAAAGGTCATTGGAAACTCATATTCCAATCACATTTTTGACACCAACACATGACATCACTAAAAATAACCTTTTTCCCGGATGGAAAGGGGGGAGGTTTGTCCTTGGAGGGCATTTCGCCTAGGAAGGGCGTCCATCCAAGGGCAAAAGCCCTTCCTCGGGCGGAATGCCCCAAGGAGGCGACCTTCCCTGCTTGAATTTCAAAGAGAGAGAGAGAGAGAGAGAGAGAGAGAGAGAGAGAGAGAGAGAGAGAGAGAGAGAGAGAGAGAGAGAGAGAGAGAGAGGCAAACATATTCCGCTCTATGAGGCGCCTCCCTAATGGTTAAGTTGATGTGATAATTAATAGATTTCTAATCCTTATATAACCAGATTATTATGCACTTGGATTATCTCCCTCAAAACTATTAGAATTCTCCTCTCTCTCTCTCTCTCTCTCTCTCTCTCTCTCTCTCTCTCTCTCTCTCTCTCTCTCTCTCTCTCTCTCTCTCTCTCTCTCTCTCTCTCTCTCTCTCTCTCTCTCTCTCCTCTCTCTCTCTCTCTCTCTCTCTCTCTCTCTCTCTCTCACACACACACACACACACACACACAATCACAATGACACACAAGTTAAAATAGCAATGATCGACTTATACAGTGCTCTCTTATTTCGACGGCGCCACGTGTGCCTAGTTCTAGAGTTATCGGGCCATCCTTCTTTTACGAGCCCTTTGAGTGTTTTTAAGCAACTTATCTTTGTACTTACTTATCAGTTGAATATACAGTTTGAGGAGAGCAATTATGTGGTCTTGTTGCACCTGACGTTGTGCTGTGGTGATTGATCCGGTTGGGTGTTTAAACAATGTTTTCTTAACTTGGTATCAGAGCCCTTGGTGGCTTGAATCACCGGACAAGAACAGAGAGCTGCAAATTCACGACGGTTTGTTGGCTAGGAAGCGCAAAAACCGAGTCTGTGGAGATTCGTGGAACGGCTCAAAACTGTAAAAAGGATTCAGAGACAGGGAATTGTCGGTTGAATCTGAAAGCAAGCAAAGTTTGAAGCTGAAAAATTCTTCTGGAGGGTTGCTTGGCGTTTGTATTGGTTTGAATCCAATCGAACACCGTTTGAAGAGTGGTTTGGAGCAGAAGATTGCCTACAATAGGGCGACCTCAACCAGATAGGAGCTGCAAGTGAAAGCTCAGGAAAAGCCTGAGTAAAGCTCAATATATCCTTCTCTTCAGAGTTGCTAGGGTTTCAAAGTGCAAAATCTGGGATATCTCCTTGTAGGAGGTCGTTTTCAGAGCTTTAAGTTGTTGAGAATGGGCGCCTTGGTAGTGCAATTCAGCAGTAGGGAGGCCGCGACTGGCCGTGGAGGAAGAAAGCAGCCAGATTGATCCACAGGGAGCAGCCATGGCCTCTGAAGAGAGAGAAGAGTCCATCGTAGAGAGAGAGAAGAGGAGGAGAGGTCGCGGGACCTCTCACGCGCCCAGTTCAGCTTGCCAGTTAGCGGCCCGAAGTGCTTGGTGCTTCGAAGGACCTTGATCAACGCACAAAAGCGTGGAAAGTCGTCTGATCTCGAATCACACAGATCGACGATGGTTATTACACGATAGGTGGGTTGTTGGATCTAAAGAATCCGTTGGATTGAAGTGAAAAAGTCTGAAGGGGTCCTGAAGTGCAAAGTGCATTGCAACTTCATTAAAAATCTTCAAAACTAGAAAAATTGTTGGGTCCCAGTTTTTGAAGGGTGAAGTTTCTTTACACTAGAAGAAACAGTTCACAAACCCAAATTGCCCTTATTTTTCACCTCCTTTAGCTATTTTGGCCAAACGAAAGGCTATAGCCTCCAAACGAAGGGCACCATGACTGTACCTGCAAGTACGGTACACCAAAACAGAGTGATTGTCATGGAGAAAGTGTTCGAAAGCATGCCATAAGTGATTTCACCATTCCACTGGGTAGGAAACTGGGAGTTGGTGGCGAGAAGCATTTCGGAAAACGATGCCAGTTTGGCATTCAATTTGGCGAAAGAGCGGTGGGTGGCTTGGTAAGCTAAGAATTGCAGGTCATTATTATTGATTTCTGACATCACGGTTGGCTCCAGCATACAAAGCAGTTTGGAGATGGCAAACATCAATGAGGCAATTTTGAGCGATGCAAGCAAACTTGATGGGGGCCTCTAACTACAACATCTGGAAATTCAAAATGAGAGCATTTTGATGGAGAAAGAGTTGTGGGAGATCGTGGCAGGTATTGAAGTCCGGCCAAATACCACTCCAGGTGACATAAGGGCCTTTGATAGAAAGGTGCAGAGAGCATTGTCCTTGATCAATCTTTCAATGAAAGACCATGTAATCACTAATATAAGTGATGCCACGATGGCTAGGGGAGCTTGGGAAGCTCTTAGAATGCAATTTCAAACTTGCAATCCAGCTCGAGCCATGTTCTTGAAGTCAAGATTGAACACAGTAAGGATGGAAGAAAGTGAATCAGTGGGATCTTTCTTCACCGGGATAAAGGAGCTGAGAGATCAACTTGATGGCGATTGGAGAACCAATCAGAGATATTGAATTGGTACATACCACAATGAGCGGTGTCTCAAAAGGGCT
>MU836496.1:0-27975 GCA_029204225.1 Diphasiastrum complanatum | reverse complement strand
GTGTCGACCCCTCGCTGTCAGCCATTGCAGAACACACATTTAGAGTGGTCGAAGCTAGTCCCTGACAATGTTTGTGACCCCCTCCAGAAACTGGTCTCTCCATCACGTGGCAGGAAAGTGCTCTCCATCCTCCAAATGTAGCTGAAAACGTACTGGCACGCCAAAGATCACTTGCAACCATCTAAGCAGTTGTTGCCTGCACCTGATCAGACAGTCGATGACCACCAAGTCAAATGCAAAGCGCTCTGTTGGGGACTGGACTTACAGAAGCTCCAGATGGCTGAACACCCGGGAACACAATGGCAAGAACACGCCTCCTTCTGGTGACAAAAGTCACCAGGAAGAGGGCCTTACGGATGAATGGCTCTAACCCAGGGAAGTGCACCTATGTCCCCCATCAGAAGGGTCTATGTCCGTGCACGTGCAAAGGGGGTATCAACAATGTGAGGGAACTCGGCCTCTAGCAGTACATCCATCTGAATGCAGTTCGTGGCATTGTCCCGTCACCACCCGTGGCGACATTGTGTGGGCCTATGGACAAGATGGAAGACCCGATGACATCAAACATGAACTCTGCAGATATGACTCTCCCCCCCTGCTGCAATCCACGGCCCTCAAAAATTCTGTGCCCATCAGCAGCTAGAAGACCAAGATGTTGAGGATCGGCCTCCTCCAGTCCAGCCATCGGACATGATGCTGCAATCGGTAAGTGGCCCAGTGGCGACGTAGAGCTCCATCTCTCTAGACAAGGACTCGACCTTATCCCTCCAGCGCATGTGTGTGCGGACAATCTCTGAACTAGGGACTCTCCAAACTAGGGTTGACAGACTGTGCAAGGCGGAAGGCCCTTCTGAAGTTTTCAGAGTTGGTGGATGGCAAATGGAAGGTTCAGCTCATAAATCAGACTGGCCACGGCCTGATGTGGCCCTCTCCGTCCATTGTGTGACTAATGAGTGCCTGCGAATGCTCTATTGTCTAAGAACTCTCCCAACTGGACGACGGGTAGCGCACCCAACATGGTGCACCAAACATGACGAGAATGGATGATGACGCGACAGGCTGGGCACTAGTAGATGCAACGGCTGTAGACGTGGAATGGGGAGAGTCGGATGCACTAGCAAGAATGGGTGCAACAACATAAGTGGGGTGCACTGGTGAAGGGGGGAACATCTAGCATGGGATATGAAAACTGCTGGCTAGGGAGGTCATCCGGATCTATATATATATATATATATATATATATATATATATATATATATATATATATATATATATTACGTATACATACATACATACACACACACACACACACACACACACACACACACACACACACACACACACACACATATATATATATATAAACTTATGTATAGTTTTGCGCATGTGTATGGGTGCACCCATGCATCCTCCTCCCCTCACCCATGCATACACAATTTTTGTGAAAAAATGCAAAAATAAACTTGGTAGAGGCCAAAAATCTTGTATATAGGACAAACACACATGTGTGGAGCCTGTTTCCACGTGTGAAACTAGTGTACTTGTCATGTACCATAATCATATATGCTATACATATGATTTAATTCAAGTTCTAGTGGCTAAAATGGCCAAAAACTAGTTTTCTAGATATATGACACATGGCATCAATCTATTGATTGCATGAGCCAAATACTTTTGATAGGTGTCATATCCCATGTGTAGAGGACAGCTCACACGTGTGAAAATAGCTGAAGTAGGCGAGTTTTTGCTTCTAGAAGATTTCTCTGAAGATCTCCATATAGTAGGAAATTGGACCAAAGAGGGAGAGAGAGAGAGAGAGAGAGAGAGAGAGAGAGAGAGAGAGAGAGAGAGAGAGAGAGAGAGAGAGAGAGAGAGAGAAGAGAGAGAGAGAGAGAGAGAGAGAATTGGGTGTCGAAAGTTGTCACATGGCAAACCACATGGAAAACCGTGTAGGCTTAGGACTGTCCATGTGGCTAGCCACGTAGGCCTACCATAGGCTTGTGTGGCTTGTCACATGGCCTACCATAGGCTATGTAGTAGGCCACATATGTCAGAAATGGTGAACTCCTGCAACTTTGTCGCAGCACGAACAAGACACGAAGGTCGAATGAGAACAATAAGCGACAGTCAGCATGTCTTTGACTTGAAGCACTAACAATTCGCGAATCAATCGCGAATCGTAAACACACCTCCAGGACTGCAAAGCGCAAAATGGACGCAAAACAAAAACTACAAAAAGAAATGAAAAGAACGAAAACACAGGAAGAGAAATCTTTCGTGTTGTCAGCTGGCAGCTCAACGGGCTTCATGCCCAACTGAAACAAATAGCAACGACGAAGACTAACTAACTAGTTGATTAGCGTTAACTAGTCTTGTGATTCTACGTTTAGCCATCTTGTAAACTCCACACAGTGGAGGTACAAACGATCCTCTCTAGATCATAACCAAAAGAGAGAAAAAAGCGATGAGAATTTTGCAGAGATCTGTAAGAAACAGAGAGAGACGTAGCGAATAGAGTAAGAAAGCAAAAATATCATAGTTGTGCATGAAAGTCTACCAACGAGCAGAACACAACGAAAGAGTAGAGAGTCAATCCGCCAACAAACAAGACACTGACGATCTCGCTCTAAAACCAAACTGACAATATAGTCGTTCTATTTCGTGTATCTCTTGGCCTTGTGCTGTGTCTCTTGATTGCTATAATAAAATATGTTCTGTGATGCGTAGTCGAGTGTCTGGGATCCCGTAAGAGCTTCTGCATGAAAAGAAAACTCAAAGACAGAAAATTGTTCGCGAATCATAAGAGAGAGGACAAACACGAAACAAAAAAACTTCTGTGACATGGTATCAGAGCCTACAGATTATCACTACTGATATCCCAGTAGTGATTCTTCTAGGAACACAATAGGCTATGACAATCCAGACCAGAGTAGCAATCAGACTTGATGGTGCAAATTACAAAATCTGGAAATTTAAAATCAAAACATTCCTAAAGGGCGAAGGCATTTGGTCGGTGACCAAGCTCTCAGAGGTGCAGCCTCCAGAGAGAGACCCGAGGAGAGCTGAATGGATCAGAAAGGATGAGCGTGCAATGGTGATCATCGTTTTGTCCATAACTGAAGATCTGCTCATGCAGATTGAAGACTGCAAAAGCAGCCATGCAGCGTGGGAAAGATTAAAGTAGAAGTATGAAGTGAGGACTGCAGCTTCAGTCATGCACCTTCACAATCAACTGCAATCCATACGGTGGGATGGCAACCAGTTAGATCAGCACGTTGAGAAGATCAGAATGATCTTCGCTCAACTCGCTGCATCAGGACAAGAGCACCAGGTCCCAGCACCACAACAACTAATGTACTTCATGAAATCTCTACCAACGTCCTATCAGCCGTTGAGAATGCTCATACTGAGTCTACCATATAAGACATTCGACAAAGCAGTCAGTCTTGTTGCTGATGAGAGACTGATGAGAGACGAATGAGAGGGAAGCAATGATAAAGAGAAGGCTCTCTTCACGAAAGGAAAGAAGAAGAACAAAAACAAGCCAAGATTCGAGAAGACGAAGTCCTTGAATCAACAATCTTCTTCCTGCGATCACTTCCACAAACCAGGCCATACGGCCAACAAATGCTGGTTCAATCCAACAATATCTTGCATGCACTGCAAGAAGAAAGGACATTCTGCATACGACTGTAGATTCAACCCAAAAAGAAAAAACAAAGCTGAAAAGGCAAACGTTGTAGAGTCATCAAAGGATGTTGAAAGAGGTGACGAAGCTTTCACGATACTCAACAAAGCTTTGACAAGCTACTCTGAACATGAGTACGATGTAGTCATCGATTCAGGAGCAACATCTCACATAACCTGCAACAAGAAGATCTTGATCAACTTTCGCGAACTCGAAAATGACAGAGTAGTGATTCTAGGCGATGGAAGCAGACACGATGTCAAAGGCATCGACTCTCTATAGCTACGAACACTGTCAGGCCAAGCAAAACTGCCAGGAGCACTCTATGTGCCCTCACTTAGAAAGGATCTGCTATTTGTCTCCAAGATGGCAGATCTAGGCATTCGAGATTTGTTCGACGGCAACACTTGCCATATGATCAAGAAGACGACAAACAAGTTGCTAACGGTCGGATGCAGAGAAGGAAATCTCTACCAGGGCAAAATAATCAGCAACTCTAAAAGCATATTAAATCACAGGTCTAAAGATTTCAAGGCCAGAGGCTGAGTTCTGTGAAGCTTGTTGGAAAGGCAAGCAACATCGGAATCCATTCACACACGAGGGAAGAAGAGCCAAAGAAGTTCTTGAGCTCGTCCAGGCTGATGTGTGTGGACCGATGACAATATATTCGCTCTCAGGTTCAAGATATTTTCTAATGTTCATAGATGATTACAACCGAATGACCATCTACTACTTGAAGAAGAAATCCGAAGTATTTGATTCTTTCAAGAAGTTCGTGGCATTCGCAGAGCGACACACTTCAAAAAAGATACAGATCCTTAGATCTGACAATGGAGGTGAATACAAAAGCACAGAATTCTCAAGATTCCGCGAAGAACAGGGGATCAAACACCAGTTCACTCCTGCATACACACCAGAATACAACAGTGTGACAGAAAGAAAAAAATAGAACACTAGTCGAAGGAGCCAGATGCATGATGGCATAGGCTCAATTGCCAGGTCAATTCTGGGCCGAGGTAATAGCAGCAGCTGTACACCTGCAAAATAGATCTACAATGACAATGCTGGAGAACAAAACACCATACAAAATGTGGACAGGCAGAAAGCCTGATCTATCATATGTACGAGTGTTTGGATGTGCAGCACACAAGCACATTTCCAAAAGAAAAGAGAATCAAGCTTGATGACAAATCCAAATAAACAATCATGGTTAGCTACTCGAACGGAACACATGTGTACAAACTCTACGATCCAACCACAAAGAAGGTTGTTTCAAACAGAGATGTGAAGTTTGACGAGTGCACATTCCCTGGACTGAAAGACGAAAGAGGCCATGAGATGTTCACATTGCTGCCTATTCAAGAGGGAGATCAAGGACATACATCAAATCAGAATGCAGAGCCCCAGATTCCACAGTAGCAGGAAGCAGAGGATCGACCCCACAAACAAGAAATGTTCGAGCAGCGACGAAACGAACCTCGAAGGTCAACAAGACAAAGAAGACCTCCAGACCGCTATTCTGACAATCTTCAATGGAGTGAAGACACGCAGTTCGAGTACTACAGCTTCATAGAAGAGCCAGCAACATATCAAAAAGCTATCCAGAGTCCAGAGGGAGAATTTCAGAAGCAGGCAATGTCAGAGGAGATCTGAGTCGATGAGGCAAAACGAGGCATGGACATTAGAGCCACTGTCAGAAAACAGAAAAGTAGTCGACTGCAAGTGGGTGTACAAGAAAAAGCTAAAATCATATGGCACTATTGGCCGCTACAAGGCAAGGCTTGTCGCAAAGGGCTACACGCAGAGATATGGTGTCGACTATTTCGACACATATTCGCCCATGGTGAAGATGACAAGCATAAGGCTACTCCTTACATATGCCACACAGTACAATCTGGAAATTCACCAAAAAAAAATAGTCTTTCTCCATGGAGATCTAGAGGAGAAAATCTTCATGAAGCAACCTGAAGGCTATGAAGATCCCGACAACAGACAATATGTCTGTCAATTGTAGAGATGCATCTACGGTCTAAAACAGGCATCACGAACCTGGTACAAAAAGCTTGATGGTCTTCTGAAGTCTCTAGACTTCAACCTTACTCAACCAGACTGTAATGTCTACATCAAAAGAGTAGGAAAGGATTTTGTGATACTGACCATTTTTGTGGATGATTTGTTGATGATAGGAAATTCCTTGATGCTGATCAAAGACACAAAGAGTCAGATTTCTGAAAGCTACAAAATCATAGATCTTGGAAAAGCAACAAAATGCCTAGGGTTGTAGATCAGAAGAGATCGAACAAATGGCGAAATGCACTTGAGTCAGTCAGAATACGCCAGAAAAGTGCTGAAGCAATACCACATGATGGACTGCAAAGACAAAGCCACACCAATGATAGCTGGAGCCAAGCTCACGAAACAAGATTGCCCAAAAACAGAAGAGGAAGAATAGAAAAGATGGCAGGTATATCCTACCAGAACTTAATCGGGAGTCTGATGTACTTGACAATTTGTACCAGACCAGATCTGGCCTTCTCTGTTTACGCATTGAGCCAATTCTGTTCCAATTCTGGTCTAGCACATTGGCAAATGGCCAGATGAATCCTACAGTATCTGAAGGGTACCCAAAATATAGGATTAACCTACAGAGCTAGAGACGAAGAGAAAGGATTCAAGCTGCATCACTACAGTGATGCGAGCTGGACGAGCTGCAAGGATGACAACAAGTCCATTATTGGAGGATGTACAATAGCGTGTGGAACTGCAATCGACTGAATATGCAAAAAGCAAACCCTGGTAGCTCAATCCTCTTGCGAAGCTGAGTATGTCGCAGCCTCGAAAGTGGCGAATGAGGTAGTGTGACTGCGGATGATGTTGGAGGCAATCGAGATACCACAAGAGGGGCCAAGCACGATGATGATGGACTCCCATAGTGTCATCTATCTGTCCCAGGATCCTGTCTTCCATTCAAAGATGAAGCACATTCCTCTGAAGTACCATCACATTCGAGATTTGATCTTGAAAGGAGAGCTCCAGGTCCAATTCATAAAATCAGAAAGTATGATTGCAGATCTCCTCACGAAACCGCTCGACAAGCCACTCTTTACCAAGCAAAGAGAGGCAATTGGATTGAACGAACAAAGCTTCATAAAAATAGATACCACAATCTGCAAGTTCCTTTGGACTTCTTCCTCTGTATTGCAGCTTTACAACATCAGAGTGAATCGCGTCTAATATTCCTGCAAGTGATTGTGCGGGCTCCCATTCACTTATGCATGATGGATATAAATCTGAAAGAAAAAAACAATGTTGAAGCATTTAAATCATAATTTGAAGAGCATCAATAAAGAAAATCACCTATAATTGCTGTAGAGTGCATCTGTTTTGATATACGTACAATTACATTTTTGATGGTTATGAGAATTGATATCATGTACTTTGATTTCTGAATGCATATACACATGTACTAAGACTTTTGATATCGATTGACCTCCCGGAATAGTCTTAAACTCCAAAATTTTTGCTTTCTAATAAGATTTGTAAGTCATTTTTGCTCTTTTTTTTATTTTTTTTTGTCAAAAACTGCCCTTTGGTGATGGATGCAGCAATATCCATGAAGTCTTCGTATATTTTGTTGGCTTCCAGTTATCAGCTTCATCTTTCTCATTGTAAAGAATCACAGACTCGATTGTAGATCTGGGTCTCCTTGCCATTGCTATTTTCAAAGCTTGGGCGCCAAAAATCTCTCTGATATGATACTTAATTTCAATTTTTCGTATCACATTTAATCTAATGTGAATGCCAACATAGTCACAGTTACTGCGTATACCACATTTTATGTAACTGTACATACTGTATTTCTATAACTGTAACTAGTATAGTTAGAAAATTTCATTATACTAACCAACATAGTCAACTATATTTAACTTGAGGTATTGACGTCGGGCAGATTAGCACGTGCTGGGCAAGAAGAAGAAACCAACGGGATACGTCCATGATGCTGCCCGGACACAAATCTCAAAGTTTTCTATATTGCATTTTTATTTTTCAGTTAATTTGAACTATGTTACATAGATTTCAAATCTGTGCATTTTGAGTGGGCCTGGTGACGGTAATGGGCATGGTGAGTATTCATGAGGGGTAAGATCCACTCTTTTTCTCTTTCTCTCTTGTTTTCTAACTACAACACAAGATCTAACCTAAAAGATAAAACCCGAATCCCAACCCTTAACCTAAGGCTTTCCCTTCTAGACTAAGGTGGCCGCCCTACCATCTAATTAACTTGGCATTGATCCGGTCCATATAATACATATGATGTGAGGAAGAGAGAACACTCACAAAGGGAGAACAAAGAGCAAAGTGGGAAGATCCAACTTTTAGGAACAAGATTGCACACAAAATGAACTCTCTTCTTCTTTAAAGGCCCTTACTCATACTTATAGGCAAGAGTGAGGCCCCGTCAAAGATGGGCTTTTTGGGAGAAACCCCCAAAAGGCCAAATATTCTAGTTCAAGCTATAAAACTAGAAATATTTGCAATATTCTTAGGTCTAGAACTAACTGAACTTAAACCCTTACAATTATGTCGTAACGGCCCAAGTTTAAAGGTTAAATCCTAGAGTTACTACCTCTTTCTTGCATTTATACAACATGCGGAGACAAGAGGGCTACCTTCTCATGGGCTTACAATACACATGCCACGGAAGGAGCTACACATGCTGATATTATACTTTATGAACTAAAGGCCCATATTAAGAACTAATTCTCGTGGGACTTTTATTACAAAAATTGGGACTTTTCAAGATGGCTATAGTATTTTTTGGAACATCATCCTACAATCCAAGTGAGAAAACTCAGCTATAGAGAGAAACTCAAGATTGACCAAAATAGTGTAGAAATCTCATAACTCCAAAAAAAACTACCAATACAAATGGATTATGCTCCTATATATAGCTATTTGAGGTAGAGGGGAGTGAAACATCATTGGACCCCTTCTTTTCCTCCTCAAAATCCTATTGGTTGAGTGACATATGAGCCATCAATCTTGATTGAAACATTTTGATAGAATCTAGCTTTTTTATTGGTCACTAACTCTCATGCCAACACATGGAGACATGTCACACACCAAACCTAAAGAAACAAATATATCCTGATGTGGATTTCCTGGTATCCACGTCTCCTACCCAATCTAAATCTGAATAGGTGGTCAATGTGAGAGTAGCTTCTGTATTACCATTGTAGCTCAAAGCATAGTGCTTTGGAGCTTGAATGTACCTCAGTACTCTTTGCAAAGCTTTCCAGTGTTGTAAGCCTGGATTGGACATGTATTGAGACAGTGTGCTTACTGCATATGCTAGATCAGGTCGTGTGTAGATCATAGAATACATTATAGATCCTATGATGGACTGATAAGGATACCTACAGATTTCTTGCTGATTTGCTTGAGTCCTGGGGCACATGTCTTTGGACAGCTTAGATCCTAGATCCATAGGTGTGTCTATGGGCTTGCAGTTCTCCATGCCATATCTGCAAAGTACATTGATTAAATAGGACTCTTGGCTTATAACGATCCTTCTGCTTGCGCGATCTCTGCTGATCTCCATACCGAGTAGGTAATGGACTGGGCCTAAATCAGTCATCTCAAATTCTAATGAAAGTAGAGATTTGGTTTCCTGTAATAATTGATTTGAATTGCTGATAATTAAAGAATCATCAACGTATAATGTTACTATAGCATAGCTTGACCCTTTACGCTTGAGATATACATTAGAGTCTACGGAGCCAGAAGTGAAATTGTGATGCAACAAGAAGTGATTGATTCTTTTATACCAGGGCTTGCTTGAGGTCATACAGTGCCTTCTGCAATTTACATACCAAATACTCTTGGCCTTGAAGGACATAACCTTCTGGTTGATAAATGAATATGTCTTCTTGTATATATCCGTGAAGGAATGTTGTCTGGACGTCCATCTGGTGAATGTCCAGATCCTCTGCAGTAGCTATAGCCAGCAAGGTGCGAATAGATTGATGCTTTACCACTGAACTGAAGGTGTCAGTGTAATCTATTCCATAAACTTGCTCAAATCCTTTAACTACTAATCGAGCTTTCCATTTGGATATTGATCCATCTGGCTTAAGCTGTAACTTGAAGATCCATTTAGAGTCAATAGGCTTTATACTTGCATGAGGATTGACAAGACTCCAGGTCTTGTTCTTCATCAAGGAATGGTACTCATCAGCATCCATGATAGCTTTCCATTCGTCTGCATTGGGCATTGACAGTGCTTCTACAACAGAGGCAGATTCATCATGACTGAAGTCTTCTTCTGATATAGGAGAACCTATTGCAGCAAGTTAATTCAGCAACTATTTGAATTCATTCAGGTGATCGCTGACTGAGATGCCTTCGCTCATTTTGAGTGTAAGTACCTTATTCCTTAGAAAGAGATGAGTCGATATGTCTGAAGTCTCGTAGATACTTGTTAGGATATTCCACGCTTCTTGGAGATGGTGCTATTTGATACGTGAGCAATTTGAGTGTCTTTCAGATTCAAAGATACAATGGCAAGTGCTTTGCCATCCTTTGCTTCCATGCTGGGAATAATGGGAGTTCTGCCGGTCTGGCTATTTAACTGTTTACGTATCTCCATAGCTCCTTCTCGATTAAGATCATCCTTACCTTGAATTTCCACATGTGAAAATCATCTCCGTTGAACTTGTTGATCAGACGGATCTCTGAGGTTGAACCTTCCATTGAAATTGAGGAACAGAGATAGAACACAAACAGAATGAACTAGCTCTATCGAACAAGGACGTATTAGTTTTTTATAAATCCTAAAACTCTAGTAATCCAATAAACCAGTGCTCTGATACCACCTTGTTGGTTCGTGAAATGAAAATTATCAGCTCTGATACCAATTTGTTGATTCGTGAATGAAGATTGTCAACTATGACAGATACCAATGGATGAAGACAATAATGAAGGAATAGTGATAACTGTATTAACAGGATCGTGGATTGAAAACGAAGATTGGGAGTTGTTCTTTTGTGTTGAATAAGATTATTAGTGTAGGAGTCTTAGACTACCATGAAAGAGAGATCGCAGAAATGATTAGACGTTTGAGACAGCCATGCAATCCTCTATTGCTGATAACTTGATATGAAGAGAATGTAAAAATAACTTAGGCGTCAAAGATAGCCATACATTTATCTGATAATGATGTTTGCGTAAGAGAAATGAGAGTTAGTTTCATTCAACAAGAATGCAAAGATATAGAACAATAGCAAATCTGTATAATAATGTTGTAAAACAACAATTAGACCACAATACAATTGTGTTGATAAGTGTGTGGTCCTACTTACAAACTCAAATCAATTGCTAAAGTTCTGAGTATCTCTCTCTCTATATATATATATATCTATATCTATATCTATATCTATATATATATATATATATATATATATATATATATATATATATATATATATATATATATATATATATATATATATATATATATATATATATATATATATATATATATATATATATATATATATATAATCACTAACTCTAAGGAGTCAGCTACTAGAAGACCCGTTTTGGTTGTCTGATCTCTAATGGAGTATCCACACCCATCATAGCAGCTGGAAGATCTTGTTCTCTCTTAACTTTACAATTACAAGAGAGTTAACAGCTATCAAACTGATCAATAGACCAGTTTATTGTTGGAGCATGAAGACGGATTGGTCTATACTTGGGACCCCTTGTAAATCTATAGAGTGTCACATTTTTTGCGAAACCTTTAGTGCTCAAGACGACTTCGAATATTCAGATTAAATTCCAACACGATGTCTAGGACAGATGGAGGAAGATCAATTAGTGGACCCACTGGAAACAGAAGTAGGGCCTTCCACTTCTACGGCCGCACCACTATTTCGAAGACCCATCACCATCGAGGAAGAAATTTAGAATTTCTACAACAACATCCTCATGAATCCTCGAGGGCTGGTGGGTCATAAAATTCAAGACGTCAGAAATAGAAGCCGATAAGGAGCTTGACAAGATACCCGCATTGGGTGAGCAACCACCGTGGCGCCGAAGCATTTTTGAGAAAAATCTAGACTCTATTTGGAGTTATGTGGTGTTGGATGTGAAAAATTGTCAACTAGTAGTATTTTCCTAACTTGAGATTTTGTAGGCCTATGGCCAAATAAAAGTTAGAGATAGGTTCATACATGTATGTAGAGGCCCAAAGTATGTGTACACTACTTTTGAGGTCACATTAATTAGAGGAGGTCGAGTGTGGAGCTCTTCTATTGGCTCATAATTTGGTGCATTCCTATTTGACCAAATTTCTAGGTATATGGGTGAATCCTATTGGACCCCAATTTTAGCCTATCATAAGACAAGTGGCCAAGAGGCACTATGGCTGCTATAAATAGCCATCTCCACGAGTATGTACACATCTCATTTTCATTCTATTGAATGAATGTTATGCTCTTTGAAGGTCCATCTTCTTCTCTCTCACTTTTTTGTTCATATCTTGCATTCTAGCCACTAGAATTGTGATTTCTTTGTTGCTATGGCTTCACACGTGTGAAATGCAGGTTGTAGGCTCTGAAGTACGGACAGGGACAGCAAGTTTCTGTTTGTGGAAGCTTATGATCAGATTTTGATGTTTAGTTGATGTTTAGTATGCTTAACATCACAATTTCTATCATTTTTTTCAATCTAGATGTGCATAACTTCCATGGCCAAGATCTTTATGAAACTTTAGCATCTTTTGGATCTGAGTTTTTCACATTGGAGGGTTTGCGGATCCCAAAGCAACCCTAACCCTAGTTAATAAGTGAGAGGGATTTGGCACCCTGTGTGTGTAAGTCCAACCCGATGATCACATAGTTATTTGATTGATTAGTTAAAAGTTAATAAAAGACTTTAGGCCTTTTTGCGGGACTTTTAATGTCGCAGGGCCTAAATGTCAAGTTAGTGAATAAAGTTGGGTTTCCCTCCAATTTTGATGGTTCCCACACTTTTTTAAATTTGAATAAAAAGAGAGACAAGACTGGACCAATAGGATTCAGAGGCCAGGGTCCTCCTCTCTACTATAAAAAGGGACCAACTCGAGTTGTTTCTCATGTTCATTTTCTCATTTCAATAAAGCAGATTGGTTCTCTTTAGAAATGGATTGATGAATGTCCTTGCTCTTCCTCTCTTCTCTTCCATTTCTCATGCTTTCTTTGGATTTTGCTAATTGTTGGATTTGATCATTATTGGGATTGCTATTTCTTATGCTTTTTGTGAGAGAGAAAGGGAGAGAGAGAAGAGTAAGTTTCTATCATTGTTGTGGATTTAGGGTTAATGGAAGTAGGGTTAATGGATGTAGTGTTAGTGCTTAGTGTTAATGGATGTTAGTGTTAGATTCTCCATTCATGTTGAAATCTGAACTATACTATCGCTCTCATGGGAACGAACCTACGCGTGACAACTAGCTCCGTCTCTTTGACGCTAGATTGACTAGACCTTAGATTCAGGTTAGGCAAGGAAAGAAACCCACTAAAATTTTGGCGCCGTCGCCGAGGAGCTACGCCAGTTTTTCAGTTTGCAGCATGTTTGGCTAATGATTAGCTTGCATTAGGCATCTTGTCGTGGCATGAATAGTGTTAAAACTGCATTGTAGGGTTAGTTTGGGATTGATTTTGCTAGATTTTGAGTGGATTTGCTTGTTTGAAATCTAATCTGATTATTAAACAGGGAAAGCTATTCAGATAACTAATCTTAAGATCCATTTGGATATGAGATATCAGAGAAAATAACAAAAATCGGTCAAATCTGTCAAATTTGGTCAAAAAGAGGCAAAAAGCGTCATCAGAGCTCAGAACTTTTTGCCCTCAATCAGGAAACCTTTGCCGAGTTGCAAACACCTTTGGTTTTGTTTACAGAACCTTCAATTTGAAGGGCGAAGATTAATTCCCAGCAGATTTTCAAAAACATCAGAAAAACCACCAAAAAACACCAAAAATCATCAAAATCCTAAAAAATACAGAAAAAGAACCTTCGCCCAATTCACTGTGCTTAGATGTGATTCAAATCTATCTACTACCAAGTCGGCGAAGAATAATACCAAAAATAGAAAGGTTTTCAGAGGATCAGTTGTCATATTGTCATATTTTTGCCAAAAAGTCACTTTTTTGCAAAATTATCAGTATTACTCTTGATCCTTCGCCAGAACCTTTGTCAAGTTTCCAGAACATTCTATTTATATAAAAATATTATTTTTGAGTTCGACAAAGATTTATCTTGATCAGATCACAAAAAATCTTGATTTTTACCCTCGCCAGATCACAAAAACTATATTTTTTTGTGTCAGAAACCTTCGCCTGATTGTCCATAGTTCTATCTGTGTCAGATCTTCCATCTAAAAAGTTGGCGAAGGTTATTTCCCAAAGAAATTGTCAGAAAAGTGTTCAAAGAGTTTTTATCCCAAAATAGCACTGTTGAACCTTCGCCGAGACAACCTTCGCCTAGAGAACCTTTGCCAGTCCTATTTTTAGTTTCTGATTTTCCAGATCAAGTCTCTATCAAAATTTGGATCAGATCTGATATATTCTGAATTGGACTCTGAGAGATTTATCATTTTTTGAGAAGTATCGATTGATCGAATTTTGGGTAGTTTTTCATCATATAGAATTAGATTCTTGAAAAGTGGAATAGAGCTAGCAGATCTAATCTGAGATAGTTTTTGAAAAAATCTATATCCAATCACATTATCAATTTGATCTAAATGGCTACCCCTGGAGCTGCTCTTGGAGGTGCTCCACAGGAGGTCAATCCAATTATTGTTAGAAGAGCACCCCGATTGGATCTACCCAAATATAATGGATTAACAAATCCAGTTCGATTTCTTCAGATCTATGCTGAATCTTGTGAGGTCTATGGTGAGATTTATCCTCAAGATAAACTTAAGTTGTTTCCTATGGCCTTAACAGGCGCAGCACAAGATTGGTACTATAACCAAGATGAAACTGAGCGTACAGATTGGGAGGTTGTTAAACGAGCCCTTACACACGGTTCAAACCGTGGAAGTTTATGGAAGACTCTTTCCTACTTTTAAGTAAAATTAAAATGGGAAAGCGGGAAATGGTTCGAGATTACATCGAAAGGGTGAAACGTCTTAGATTGGAATGTGAGCCTGAGCTGATTAATGAAAATGCCATGATTATGTGGTTTTTGTCAGGTCTACCTAAACGGATCATACGTGAACTGAAACGCCATAATGAATACGCACTTTTGCAAAATGCGATGGACGATGCAATTTGAGAGGAGGATGAAGATTCAGATGATGAGCCGAATGTCAGTATGTTGTCTTATACAGCAGGGTAGACTACTACGACATCCACCAATGCTACTGCAGAAATGATGCTCAATGAGTTCGAGAAACTTGGGAAGACCCAGCAGAAATAGATGGAAAAGTTGCAGTTGCAATTTGATGAGAAGATCAAAGCATTGGAAAATTTTCATGGAGAAGCGAACAAGGAACCTGAGAAGTTTGCAAAGACTTTTCCTACCAGGGAAAATTTCTGGTGTTCTATTTGTACAGGAAATCACACAGTGAACGAGTGTCCTCAATTGAAAAAATGAATGGAAATCAGTGTTTGCCATCTGTGTAATTCACCTGACCATGAGATTTCCTTTTGCAACTTCAACCCTCGGATGATTCAGCAACGGTATGCCCAGTGGGGATATCGAGATCCACAGTATGGAGGTAATCCAGCAGCAAGACTACGACAATCTACTCTTGGATACTCGAAACGTCTAGCTTTGCCTTCCCCACCAAAGCACTCCGCTCCTCTTGCCAATTTGATGGAACAAGAACCTTATGGAAGTGCTGAGCAATGGAGCTATGGTAATGATCAAGAAGGTGGATTTTCAGAACAGTATGTCATTTATGCTGCCGCTCAACAACAAGCCTCGAGAAATTGGGCCAGAGCACCACTTGGGTGCTTTGCATGTGGGGAAAATCATAGAGTTGCAGAATGCCCAAATAAAGAAAAATTTGTACCATTATGTCATGACTGTGGATATGGGCATTGCTATAAAGGCTGTCCAGCAAGACCGAAGCCACCACCAGCTACAACACCTGTAAATTTGGCAAAAAGAACTAGTAGTGGATTCAGTACCTGCTGGTTCTATACCATTGAACGATACACCAACATCATTGGAAGTCTATCCAAATCTTAATGCAGATAAACGAAGATATCAGGATATGAGACAATGGATTAAACATCTGCAAGAAGAAGAGGAACTTGAAGCTGCTAAAGTAACAGCTGAAGTTCGGTCTTCACCATTGCAGCCTCCAAGAAATTTACGTACGGATATGAATGATCAATTACATCATCACAAAAAACCCTTCAAGATGACGGAACTGGAAGCACCGCATACAGAATTACTCATGAATATCTTGTCTAGCAAGATCAATATTTCATTGGGAGAGCTCCTAAAGTTGGTGCCAAAAGCGAAAGAAGTCTTAGCACAAAAGTTAGCTCAAGAAGAATCAGAAGACCATCAGGAGCCACTTTTTTGTGCTGGATTTGAAGAATCTAACGATGTACTACATGTTGGAGCAGCTTGGAAAAGTGAACAAAAGAATATCACTCTACTGATACAACATAGACAATTTTCTAAAGAAGCAGCCGTGATAGACGGCGGTTCAGGAGTTAACCTGATTTCTACAAAGCTATGTACAAAATGGGGCCTTACAAAGATTAAGCCTGCTACTTTTGCTATTAAGCTAGCTGATCAAACGACGGTTCGTCCATGAGGAATGGTGGAAGATATATCTGTCAGGATTGCAGGAGTACAGTTCGTCATTACTTTCGTCGTGATGGACTTACCAGAAGCACCAAATGTCTACCGAGTTCTCGTAGGACGTCCATGTTTACGAGTTGCGCAAGTAATTCATAACTGGGATACAGGCAAAATCACTTTTGAAAATCGTGAACGTGCAGTTAAAATTGATCCTATGACTTGGACTATCAAGCCAATGGTTCAAAAAGCGGATGACGATTCATCAACAACGGATCACACTTGTGTTTGACCAGAGCAAAAATTGGGAGTTCACTACGATTCTCAAACGGATACTGTCAATTGGAACGAAGCTCTTGCAACAATTGATTGTACAGCAAGATATATGTGTCAACAAGATATTCAATCAGAGATGAGCAAGATTTCCTTGTTAGATCGAACTTTGGATACACCAATTACGTTTCCACTAAATGTGCTGAATGTAGCCTGGATATCAACGGAACCTATACCAGATCCAATTGAGATGATCTCATACCAATGAGACATGCCTTAACTTATGATGGCAATGCAGAACTTACGGATGAACAGATTCTACATCATATGGATCCGACCAGATTTGGAGTGCGTAATGTTCCTGATGAACAATAATCAAATTGTCCAAAGTAGTTATATTGAAGGGTGACAGGATGACAGGTTCGATGATGAAGAAACAAGCAAAAGAACATTATAATACGGTCCTGAAATGGGAAAATCCCCCTCAAAAGATCGATTTAAAGGAAGTGCCACCTCTATTGGATAAAGACAAAGGAAAAGTCAAGAATGATTCTTCAAGTCAGATTTCCAGCAAGACATCATCGTCTAGGAAGTCTTCACCTGAGAAGAAAGATTTATTATCCCGAAAGTCATCACCTCCATGATCAATTCTTGCTAAGAAGACTAAACGAAGATCCAAGACAAGTCCTTTCGAAAAAGAACAAGCAAATGTAGTCCAGCATGATATGCCACAACATTTTAAATGTTATACACTGGATGATGTGGTTATCATGTTACCTAAAGCACATCATGAACCTGAAGAACACATGCCAAAATCTAAAGAGGTTTACGATGGCCCAGCTAGGACGCATCCAATGAATCTTACAGAACCAGGAGAACTAGAAAAGATTGTACAAGTGGGATCACAACTTACTCCTGAACAGTATCAAGCACTCCGTTTGCTACTTATTAAGTATCAAGATTGTTTTGCATGGACTTATCAAGATTTGAAGGTATTCCGACATCAGTCATTGAACATACCATACCTTTAGTACCTGATGCAGTACCAAAGGTTACAAAGTTCTATCGCTGTAATCCTAATGTGGCAGATCTAATAAAGAAAGAACTTCAGAGATTGCTTGACGCCAATTTCATTTATGAGATCGAGCATACTGAATGGATTTCACCGATTGTCATTGTTTCTAAGAGAAATGGAAAATTGCGAATCTGTGTGAATCTCAAAGCATCGAATAAAGTGACACGGAAGGATCACTTTCCGTTACCTTTTACTGAAAGCATTTTGGATCGCCTTGCTGGAGCGGAAGCTTATAGTTTCCTGGATGGATTTAGTGGTTACAATTTATCCAACTGGATCGAGAGGTGAAGATAGCCAAGCAACATGAAGAAAAGGCCAAAAGCGAAAAGACATTGGCCCAGCAACAAGCTGATCGCTTGGAAACCTACATCAGCTCCTTGCAAAATGCCCTGACAACCGCACAAGATCAGGTAGATAAGGCAGTGCAAGATGCCAAGCAATAGGTGCAACTGCTAAAGGGGCAATTACAAATGGCCGAACAAGATCGCACATGGCTTCAAGGTAAATTGGATGCGATCACCCTTGGGCGTGATGCATCTCTGCAAACACAAATACCCGATCATCCGGTCACACCGACGGAGATTGATATTTGTTCAAGAAAGTGGAAACATACAAAGTGGCCCTTCAGGGATTTCAAGGCCGCTTTGATAGGTTCAAAGGAGCAACTTCAACCGAGTTGGCAAAGGCAAAAGAGACCATCAACGCCTATGAAAAAGCTGCCTCTAAAGTGTTGGAAGCCGGACCACAAATCCTCGTCTCGGTCATGCCGCAATTCTCTCCTTCGCGCCAAGAAGCTGTACAGATGGATACAGAGGTTGATTCGAGCATGGACCAGGGGGGAGCTCCAGATCTAGCAGATCAACCGCCAACTATACCGGCAATACAAGCGGGTCCATCCTTATCAAGGACAAGCCATTTATTCAGAAGGCCCATCAGCGTCGAGGACTAGATCCAGACCTTCTTAAAGTAGCATCCACATGAGTCCTCGCGTGGTGGATGGGTTCTCAAATTTAAGACCTCCGAGATCAAGGCCGGCAAAGAATTGGACAAAATACCTGCACTGGGAGAGCAGCCGGCATGGAGAATCACGATTTTTGAGAAAACCCCAAAATCAATTAGGAGTTACGTCGTCAGCCCTCACCAGTTGCGAGTAGATCCTTATTACGTGCCAATGCCGCGAAGACAAAAATGAAAAGATTTGGGATTGGCTATGGATAAAATCACCATCCATACGCCCAATTGGCCAATCGTCCACCAGTCTTACAGTTGGAATATTTCAGTGGATTTCCACCGGGCCTTACAAGCATATCAGAGAGAGTATGTCCACTCTCCGGATCCAACGATGCGACAATCGACAATGTTTGCAAAAGATCTAACTCTGTTGGCGTCAGTGGCAACCAAATGGGACAATTGCCTTCCTACCTTGGCATTTGATCCAAATAAGCTGATGGCCTCAGAGCAAATCAAAGATCAGCTGCCGATTGCTCGACTGTATTTTCGTGCGGCTATGATGGGAGGCTCTTGGGAATCCCGCTTCACCTCATGGACAACTTCCAAGTGGATTGCTGGAGCCCATCGTTGTTTCCTGTCGCATAATTTGGATTTCAATACTGCACGCCTTGACTTTATGGAGAAGGTGCAGTATCATTTAATTAAAATTCGACGCGAAGCCAATAAAAGTTCCCAATAACTGCATATTGTAGGTGTCGTGAGACCGCCACCAGTTTTGGTGGGGGATAATATTGGAGGATTTGCGGATCCCAAAGCAAACCTAACCCTAGTTAATAAGTGAGAGGGATTTGGCACCCTGTGTGTGTAAGTCCAACCCGATGATCACATAGTTATTTGATTGATTAGTTAAAAGTTAATAAAGGACTTTAGGCCTTTTTGCGGGACTTTCAATGTCGCAAGGCCTAAATGTCAAGTTAGTGAATAAAGTTGGGTTTCCCTCCAATTTTGATGGTTCCCACACTTTTTTAAATTTGAATAAAAAGAGAGGCAAGACTGGACCAATAGGATTCAGAGGCCAGGGTCCTCCTCTCTACTATAAAAAGGGACCAACTCGAGTTGTTCCTCATGTTCATTTCCTCATTTCAATAAAGCAGATTGGTTCTCTTTAGAAATGGATTGATGAATGTCCTTGCTCTTCCTCTCTTCTCTTCCATTTCTCATGCTTTCTTTGGATTTTGCTAATCGTTGGATTTGATCATTATTGGGATTGCTATTTCTTATGCTTTTTGTGAGAGAAAAAGGGAGAGAGAGAAGAGTAAGTTTCTATCATTGTCGTGGATTTAGGGTTAATGGAAGTAGGGTTAATGGATGTAATGTTAATGCTTAGTGTTAATGGATGTTAGTGTTAGATCCTCTATTCATGTTGAAATCTGAACTATACTATCACTCTCATGGGAACGAACCTACGCGTGACAACTAACTCCGTCTCTTTGATGCTAGATTGACTAGATTTTGGATTCAGGTTAGGCAAGGAAAGAAACCCACTACATGTGGCGAGCCCGTGTTAGCTTAGGGTAGATCCATACTATGTGCCCATGCCGTGCAAAAACAAGTGGAAAGATCTTGCTGCTTCAATGGATAAAATCACCTTCCATACACCAAATTGGTCGATTATCCACCAGCCATTCAATTGGAACAGTTTTCAGTTGATTTCCATTGGGCCCTCCAAGCTTACTCAAGAGAGTATATGAATTCAACAGATCCGACCGTTAGGCAGTCTTCTTTATTTGCGAAAGATTTGGCTATGTTGGTGTCCATTCAAGCATGATGAGACGATTGTTTACTAGCCCTCTTCTTCGATAAAAATCTTTTGATGGCATCCGACAAAGTTCAAGATCAGTTGTTGATAGCCAGATTCTAATACTGTGCGACAATGTTGGATGGTTCATGGGAGCAAAAATTCATATATTGGACAACATCTAAGTGGTTGTCATGAGTTAATAAGTGCTTTTTACCACACATTAGAGATTTTAACGAGCCATGCCTGGAGTTCATGGAGAAAGTTTAGTACCACTTGATAAAGATTTGTCACGAGGCGACGAATCAGAGTCCAAAATAAATCTCAGGAGCTGTCGTGGGACCGCCGATTTTGGTGGGGGATATTGTGAAAATATGGAAAAATCTAGCTTTGTTATTTTACAATTCTTGTTTGTGAGAAAATCTCACACGTGTGGAGCATGTGTGGGACATGTGGGAAATAGACAAAAATATTTTGGTCATGTTGAGTTAGGTGTATTTAAGGTTTTCTAGACACCTATCTATGTGTAAGTAGGTAATAGGGCCATTCTTGGCATTAGAGGCAAAATATGTGTAAGTACACATGTCAAAGCATGATTAGGCCTAAAGTAGGTTGTGATGTAACTCAAGTCAACTTAGGCTTATGACATTTGTCAAGTGCAAGAGGACCCATTTCATGAAACAACAGATTGCAAAAATGCATTTCATTGTCCTCTACAGAAACCGAATATGTTGTAGCTGCATCAGCAATGAAGGAGATAATTTGGCTAAGAAGGCTATTACAGGATCTGCAATTCCCACAGATCGGTCCAACAATACTTCAGTGCGACAATTAGAGCTACATAGCCCTATCTCTGAACCCACGGATTCACAATAGAACTAAGCATATAGAAGTTCAGTTCCATTTCCTTAGAGAGAAAGTTCAGAATAAAGATGTTGTACTAAGTTAATGTCATACAAACAGTATGTCGGCTGATATTTTGACAAAGCCATTGTCTAGAGACAAACATTCTACTTTAGTAGATATGATAAATCTCGATTGCAGTTCAGATTCATAGTAGTAAGCTTAAGGGGGAGTGTTGGAATTTAATCTCACTCCTACTCATCCTAACTGCTCTCCTTCCCTCTCTCAAAACTACTCTCTTAAATGAAACCTGCAGAAAATGTATTGTTTTTCCACAGTCTGCATATTTGAACTGTTTGTCGCAGCAGTCTACATTTTTTCTCGCAATCTTTCTTTTTCAAGTTGAGCCATATCCATTTGTCCTTGCAAGAGGAGAATTTGCTGCTTGGATGACTTTGTCGACTTTATCTTGAGTTGTAATAAGGGCCTTCTGGAGCTCGGCAACATACTTTTCTAGCGCATTTTGTTGCTGTTTTGTCTTTTTGAGCTTCGGATTTACTTCATGTTGCTTGGCTATCTTGAGCTCTCGATTGATTTGGATCAGTTTTTGGCTGATGAGGGTATTTTTGGAGCCAAGATCCACAATTCTCTTCTCCATAGAAAATTTTCCTACTATCATATTCTGGATCATTCGCTTGAGGTGTGCATGGGTCCCTAGGATTTCACCAAGATCCCATGGTATTGACGGCAACGTTGTAGTAGCAGCATGAGTGAGGTACAAGATACCGCAAGTTCTCTTGATTTGGCATGAAGATTGGCATGCATATCTTTCTCTTCGAATATATCTTCACCTTTAAATCCTTCTAGGATTTGCGCGTCGAACTGCTTCGGAGATTTGACCACAAAAGGGATTTTGATGGTGTTAGGTGCCTTTGAATGCTGGTGCTGATTCTTGGACCTGTTGAGAGGATGGTGCAATATCCATATTCTTGGAAGTTTCTTGGAACTGAGCGAATTCCATTTCTGAGGAGTTGGGATTAAAAGGCTCAAGGATCGAGATTGTTTATCAGTCTCTAAAGGATCAGAATCATCGAACAGTTCCATAAACTTCTGGGTTAAAGGAGACATGGTTGTAGAATATGGGAGAGAGGCGGCCCGTGCTTCTACAAAAGGATCAGAGGTGAGGGTAGTAGCAGAGGATGGGGGGATGGGTATCTCTGAAAGAGTAGCAGCAAGAAGTATTGGCACAACTGACGATGGTGGTTGTGTACGACGACAAGAAGCGGGAGGCGAGTGGGGTGAAACAATCTCGCTACGAACCTGTCAACGACTCTGGGATGTGGTTGTCTGGTGGGAAGATTCGGCTGGTGCTAGATCATAAATGCGTAAGAACATGAAACTGGTGAATCTTATTTTCTAAATAGGCAATAACTAAGGAGGACAAAAGACAACCAACAACAAACTGTTGTTTGGTGTTACTCTTCATGGCTCCCTTAAGTTCTCCAAAAACCATTTTGTACCAGTCGTAAGGCTACAGACTTCCCTTGTCTAACTCATAGTTAGACTCAACCAGACGATGCAAGATCTGCAATAAGATCCGCTCCTTCCTGAGGTTACCAACCATCATGAAGTTGTTCAATAGATGGACGATGACAAGCAGTGTAAGATCATGAATGGCTTCAAGGAGATAGCTGTCATTCGTATGATATTGGTCGATTTGCGTGTCTACAAAAGGTTTTATGACATATGGCCTATTTGTGGGAAGGTACAGGACGAGGCCTGAAACTAATGCCTATCAAAACAAGAGCAGCTTTTCCATCAAAATTTGAGTTCTGAAAATACTTTCCTTTCTCTTTTTCTGATCTGTTGACTTTCTTGACTTTTGCTCATCATTCTTTTCTCTTTCTTTTTAAATTCTTTTCCAAAAAAGATAAAACAACAAAATTGTAAAACAAACAAAGTAAAAGTTGTATAGATCCATGATTAGGCTTGTAGATCTAGCTACCAAAACTTGCGTAATTGGCTACCATTTATAGGGGTATCAAATTTTTTACCATCACAATATCAGCTGCCCATTCAGGTACTACCTCAACATGAAATAATGTAGCATCTGCCAATTCATCATCCACTTCAGTATTAACTGATGTTGTCTGTATTCTTGAGACATGATCCACAAGATAATGTTGTTTACTCTTCCGAATCACAACTCAGACCACAACTCGAAAATCAAATTCAGTCAATAATAATACCATCTCGCAATGCGTCCCGTATTGCATGTCTTGTTTACCAAATAACTAAAGGCTGATGGTCAGTATAAAATGCAAAGTGTGTTGCCATTAAATAATGTTGAAATTTCTTTACTAAAAATACCATATCCACCAACTCTTCTCGTTCTGTAGTGGAATGTTTCTTTTTCAGAATCACTAAGTTTTCAACTAGCAAATTTGATAGGGTAATCCTTGTTGTATTCTCATAATTGCGTCAAAACTGATCAATGGCATATTTTGATGCATCAGTCTGCACATGGATTCAATTGTCCAGTTTGGAGCTTGTAGGATTGGTACAGAAGCTAAGGCTTATTTCAATTTTTCAAATTCTTCCAACGCCTCAGTTGTCCAAATCGATACAATAGTCAATTTATATATAGGCGTGCCAACTCTGCAAAGAATAAAATAAATATTCGGTAATAATTCGCATGACTCATGAAAATATAAATGTCTCAAGTTGTTCCTGGTGGAGGTAACTCCACAATAACCTTGATTTTGGAATAATATGTAGCAATGTCATGTCTTGATATCACATGTCTAAGAACAACTCCATGAGTAACCCAAATCCGACATGTTTCTGGATTCAAGAAAATCTGTTACTTACGACAATGTTCAGATACTTTTTTCAAATGATCCAGATGGTCTATACCAGCACTATGGACTCCAAGATCATTTAAATAAATTTCAAGAAATTTTTGCAAATACTCCTTGAAAGCAAACTGCATAACCCGTTGAAATAAACTTGGTGCATTACATAGTCCAAAAGACACAACTTTATAAGCATAGGTTTCTCATTCTGTTGCAAAATTTGTTTTATGTCGATCCACAGGTGTGATTTTAACTTGATTACAACCACTGAATCCATCCAAAAAACTATAGGCTTCTGCTCCAGCAAGGCGATCCAAAATGCTATATGTAAGAGGTAACGAAAAGTGATCTTTGCATGTCACTTTGTTTAAGGCCTTTAGGTTCACACAAATTCTCATCTTGCCATTTTTCTTGGGAACAACAATAATTGGTGAAACTCACTCATTATGTTCGATTTCATAAATGAAATCTGATTTTTGTAACTCGTTCTTGATAAGATTTGTGACATTTGGATTACAATGATAAAATCTTGTCACTTTGGCACTGCATAAGGTATCAAGGAAATGGTATGCTCGATTACTGGAGTAAGAATTCCTTTCGAATCCTTATAAGTCCAAGAGAAACAATTTTGATATTTGATCAACAACTTTCTCAATGCATTGAATTGGTCTGAGCTAAGTTGCATTCCAACTTGAACAATCTTCTCAACTTCTCCTGGTTCAACAAGATTATAGGTTGATTGTTCCATCATAAACTTCTTGTGTTTCTGGCACTTGATCATCAGGTTCATGATGAGCTTTAGGTAACATGATCACAACATCATCAAGGGTATAAAGTTTGAAATGATCTGGCATATCTTGATGGACTTCATCTTCTTTCTCTTGTACAAAGGGATTAATCTTTGCTTTGTGTGTAGCTTTCTTGACTGAAGTCTTTCGAGAAGACGAGGACTTCTTGGAACTTTGACTTGATGAATCATCTTCAAGTTTCTCTTTTCCTTTATCCAATAAAGACGATACAACTTTTGGATCGACTGTCAAAACTGCGTCTCGTGATGGATTTTTTCCATTTTAGAACTGTGTTATAATGTTGTTTGGCTTGCTTTTTTGTCATTGGTCCTGTAATCTTCCCTTTATTTAATATAATCATTTTTGGCGATTATATTGCTGGGTCATCAAGAATAAAACGAACTCCATAGTAGGATCCATATGATTTAAAATCTACTCATCAGTGAGTTCAGCATTTTCGTCATAAGATAAAGCATGACCAACATGAATAAGCTCATCTTCAATAGGATCTAGAATCGGATCCGCCAATATCCATGCCACATTCATCATGTTGACTGGGAGGTGATAGGTGTATCCAAAGTACGATCAGCCTTTGGAATGTCGCTCAACTCTGAATTGTTATCTCGTTGACACATGTATCCTGATGTACAATCCATAGCTGCCAGAGCTTGATTCCAGTTCACATTATCTGTTTGAGAGTCATAATGAACTCCCAAAGCTTTTATTGGTCGATCACAAGTATGATCCGTTGTTGATGAATCATCATCCCCTTTTTGGACGACTAGCTTAATTGTCCATGTCAACGGATCAACTTTAACTGCTCGTTCATGATTCTCAAATGTAATTTTTCCTGTTCCCTAGTTATGAAGTACTTGCACAACTCGTGTCCCGCAATTTTCACGGGTATGTCTTCCACTATGCCCTTAGGACTGATCAGCTAACTTGATAGCAAAATTTGCAAGTTTCATCATTGTAAGGCCCCATTTAGCACATAGCTTTGTTGATATTAGATTGAATCATGAACCTCCATCTATCACGGTTGCCTCTCGACTAAATTATTTATGTTGTATCGACAGGGTGATATGTCTCTGCTCACTTTTCCAGACTGTCCCTACATCAACTACTTCGTTTGAATCTTCAAATCCGGCATAAAATAGTGGTTCTTGCTGGTTTGTTGGTTCTATCTTGGTCAATGTCTCGGCTAACGCTTCTTTAGCTTAAGGCACCAACTTTAGAAACTCTCCCAATGTAATATTTATCTTGTTAGATAGATTATTCATTATCAGTTTTGTTTGCAGTGCTTCAATTTTGGCCATTTTGAAGGGTTTTTCATGATGATGCAACTGAGTGTTAACATCCGTTTGTTGATGTATTCTTTGCAAAGGATCTTGTAAATCCGATGGCTACACAAGTGAAGAATGAATTTCTGTTGTAGCTCTGGAAGCTTCCAATGTCTCCTCTTCTTGTAAGTCTTTGATCCACTGCCTCATGTTGTGGTATTTCTTCTTCTTAGAGTTGGGATTTGGATACATCCCTGATGCGGTAGGTAGATCAGTAACTGGCATAGATTTAGCATGTGTTGGATCAACAACAACTCCTTTATGATTCTGAGCTCGTGTGACAACCATCACTTGTGCACTTTTGATTCAATAGGTTGGACTGGTAACCTTTGCTTAATTGCAATCATATTCAAATGAGCAAATACTGGCGATGGTTTTGGTCTTGCTGGTGGACAGTCCTTGTAACAATGTCCATAACCACATTCCCTACAAAAGGGAGCAAACTTTTTTTTATTCGGACATTTAGCAAACTCGTGATTGTCTCCACATCCAAAGCATCCAAATGGTGCTTTAGTCCAATGTCTAGACTGTTGTTGTTGTGCAGTAGCATAGATCATGTACTGGAGAACCAATATCTTGATCTATAGATTGCCAACCGAGAATTCTAGTTTCATCACATTTTCAGAAGGCACATGTTGTACTGGAGGAGTTGTCAAGGCTAATCATTTTGGAAATCCAAATACATGGGCCTTACCATCAGGTCCCTTCTAGCTAGGATTTTCTTAATATTGGTACATATCTTTGTTGAATAACTCGAGAATTAAATGAACAAAAATCCATCTCATGTCTAGAAGAATTGCATAACAATAAGTATTCGTCATACGTCTTTTCATCGTTAGACACTCATTTATGGTGTGATCCAACAAAAATCCCACACCAGACATTTTCTCTGCTAGGAAATGTTTTAGCCATCTTATTAGTTGTTTTATTGCTCTTAGCTTGAGCACTGCTCTTCCAATGCTTTCAACTTTGCATCAAACCTATGACTGCATCTTCTCTAGCTGCATTTGTTATTTTTGACCAAGTTTTTCGGCTCATTCATCATCAACTCGACTATTACATTGATGTTCGTAGATGCAATAGTTGTGGATGTTGTAGTCATTTGCCTAGTTGTATATGGCAACAATCCAATAGTGCTCATTATGTGTAGAGCTCTTGCCTTAGATTTTTGAGCTAGCATGCTTGTATCTCATGCATGGCAGATCTACATGCAATCACACACATCTTAGGAGATCATTCACATTGTTTTAGATGTCCTCACACGTGTGAAAAGTACACACTAGCTTCTTCTATTTTTTCATTATTTGTTCTCTCATTTGTATCAATATTTTTTTCGCTTGGAATTCAATACAGATAGCTGATCATGACTTTCTAATGGCATTCGATGTTGTGCCTAAACAAGACGATAGAGTCTGTGTCATTTAAATAAGTCAATGGAAACCTAAATATTCTAATAGTTAAAAAGTTCAATAGATGTGTAAGCTTTTAAAGAAAACCTCATGTTCTTCTAGATTTGATGTTTGACCATCCACTCTACTTCCATACTTTCATTGATAA
>MU836495.1:0-27978 GCA_029204225.1 Diphasiastrum complanatum | reverse complement strand
ATGCATAATGATCAATGAAGAATGCCAAAAACTTTTCCTAGAAGATAATGGTGAAACTTCTGAACTGCATATACCATTGCCAAGGTTTCACATTTGGTAGTGGTATAATTGAATTCAGCAGGTATCAATTTTTGACTAAGAAAACGGATTGGGTAGCCCTTTTTGAATTCTCCCGGTTGGGTGAGCACTGCTCCAATGGCATACTTGGATGCATCAATATGCACATGGAATTCCTTAGAATAATCAGGAGCCCAGAGGATGGGTGCATTGGTAAGGGCTTCTTTGAGTTGATTAAATACAACGCATTGTTCATCCGTCCATTTGGGAACTACAACTACTTTGTAGATTAAGCGTGCTTTGTTAGCGAAATCGAAAATAAAGGACCGATAGTAGTTGGTGTGGCCAAGGAAAGAGTAAACTTCACGTATCGTACGCGGTTCCAATAGGTTTTGAATGATAAGGATCTTTTTAGGGTCAGTGGTAATGCCATTTTGTGAAATAATATGTCCTAACACAATACCATGGATTACCCAAATCTAGTATTTTTTAGGATTAAGAGAGATCCCGAAGCGTTGACATTGGATAATTTTTTTTTGAGCACAGACAGATGGCGTGTTTCTTTGGAATGTGCTCCTAAATCATCCAAGTAAACCTCTAAGGCATTCACCCATCCGCTGAGAAAAGGCGGCTTGCATAACACGTTGGAAGGTGCTAGGAGCATTGTAGAGACCAAAGGGCATGACTTTCCAGCAGAAGGTTCCCCATTCTATGGCAAAAAGCGGTTTTATGTTGATCTTCTTCAGTGATTTGGATCATACTGTATCCTCTAAAGCCGTCTAAGAAGGAGTAAGCCTCATCTCCTGCGAGATTTTGTAAGATGGATTCTTTGAAAGGTAATGGAAAATGATCACGTTCGATGACGACGTTAAGTTTTTTGACACAGATTCGGAGTTTTTCATTTTTCTTGGAACAATGACAATTGGGGAGACCCACTCAGTATGCTCAATTTCGTAGATAAATCCTGCGTCTAAGAGGCGTTGTAATTCTTCTTTGATCTTGGCCTTATAGATGGGATTGCATTTATATGGACAACTAGCAGTGGGCCTCGCACCCAGTTTAAGCAGGATACAATGCACAACTACTTGGGGTGAGACGCCTTTCATGTCTTTATAGGTCCAGGCAAAGGCATGTCGATATTTGTGCAGGAGCTTTTCAAGCCATCTGCGTTGTTCGCGATTGAGATGAGCTCCGACATGGACAAGATATTCGTTGGTTTCATTTGGCTCACTCAGAGAAAGGGTTATAGTTTGTGTAGGGCCTTCGTAGGGTGAATTACCAGTTGGCTCACGTTGAGCTTGGGGTAATTGGATTGTGACATCCTCGATCGTATAGTCCTTAAAGTATGTAGGAACATCATGGACTGGAGATTCGAGGGGGGGCCTTGTCTTTTTCTTGTCGGGATGGTGATTGGGAATGTGCGGGGGCTGGAGTAGGAATAGAGGCAATCTCATGAACTTCCCTAACAATTGTGAGGTCACCCGACAGTTGAATTTGAAGCGGTTTTTTCATTTTCTCTTTCATAGTATGACCACGTGGTTGAGGCTTTGGTGGTGGAGAGGTGTGTGGATGAGGGACGGTTGGTACGTCATGGAGGAGGATCTCATCATCAATTTGAATATGGTCTCCCCCTCACAAAGATCCCATGGATAGTGTGGGCATTTGGGACAGTAGAATTTTGTCTCATGCTTTCAATTGCAACCTTGGCAACTGATTCCACCTTGGATGCATGTTGCGGATAGGTCCTAAGTGGAAGTGTCTCCATATAATTGAGGATTTGCATATTAGAAATGTCCAAATCCTCTAGGAAATTCTGAAGTCGTAAGACATTCTCGTCATCGATGAATAAATTATCTGATTCATTAGTAGGTAGCCATGCAACATTTAGTAGCTCATCATGGTGTGGAAGAATATCAATAAAATTGATATTAATGATAGGTGTATCCAGATCAGGTAACTGGTCATAATCGATTGGGAGTGGAGAGGTACAATTATCCTGATGCTGAGCACAATAATCGACATTCACACAATCAATGATAGCTAGATTGTGACTCCAGTTTATATATCAGTAGATTTAATATAATGACCTTTTTCGTGGTTGGACTGGTATGGCTCAATTACTGAGTTGGTGGGTGAGGATCCTTCGTCATGGATGCATGCAGGTTTGAGTTTACCCGTTTAATCAATGGTGATAGAACTGTCACGATTTCCAAAAGTGACTTGGCCTTTGCTCCAATCATGAATGACTCGTGCATTGGTGAGCCATGGAGACCAAGTAGTAGTTCATAAGAATAGGCATTATTGGGAATATCAAGTATTACGAGATTGACAGAAAACTTGACACCTCCTAGTTTGATTGGCACGTGTGGAAGGAAACCGGTAGGTCGGACTACACTTTGATCAACCATCCGAAGCTGACAAGTGGGTTTGGCTAGCTTGTCTCTCAGATTCCATTCTATCATGAGGGATGTGAAAATGATATTGACACTTGAGCCACCATCAAATACTGCTAAAACTTCACGGGAATGATGATGGGTAGCTGGGATTTTGATGTTGCCTTGTTCGTTGAGTGGATTGGTTAGATGTAAGGGCATTTCAGTCAACTCGTCAGTAGTGGTGGTGTTATTTGATTGGATCTGTTGTTTTCACTGGCCAACATGCTTCCAGAGTACATGGAAAGGAAGAGTGACATTGGCTTGTAGTAAATCTCCCCAAACTTCGGTACCTTCAAGGTTTTGCTTTCAAAGGGCTTGTGAGGTACTTTATGGGAAGTGGAAGATTGTTGGTCGGCATTGCAGATTTGCTGGCGATACTGATGATGCAGCCAAATTTTTTCAGATGGGTGAGGGTAAACTATCGAGGTTGAATCTTCACTTGGAGGAATAGCCTGCTGTTGAGTTTTGCTGGGTGCAAGTGTAGGGGCTTGGTGTTGGGTTTGTGTCCGAGTCAAGACCCAAGCATGATGTGTTTCGATGGATAAGATTTCTACTTGCACTGAACAGACAGGAGCAGCTGGCTTAGATCGGGGTGGGCAGTCCTTTACATGATGTTCAATACCACAATTTTCACAAGCTGGAGGAAAGCAGAGTTTATTTGGGCCGCGAATACTAGGATGTTTACCTGCACAGATAAAACATCCTCGTATTGCGGGTAGTTGATGTGCAGCAAAGACAGCTTGGTTTGGATTGTAAGCTTGGGCATTGGGATCCACTGTTTGAGCATTAGAATCATAGGTATAATAAACAACCATTTCATTAGAGTACTGTGGTTGAGTATTGTCTTCCACAAAGTAGGTGGCCGGATCGATATTATTTGTATCAAGACAATGGACAGCGTTTTGTGGGGTAGGTTGGTTAATGACAAACTGTTGACGTGGGGATGGGTATTGATTTGGTGCAGTTGGTCGTGGTTGGTAAACCCTTGGTCATGGCACAGGCTGTTGTGGAGGGTAAGGGCGGTAAGCTCGATAGATGGTGGGTCTGGTGGCTGCTGGAAAATGGTTTCACAGTTGAGGACATTCATTAGCAGTGTGATGTTGTGAGCAGATTGGACACCAGACATTTTCCCTTGCTAGAAAGGATTTCTCAGCAATATGTTTCATGGCGGTTTGGAAATCGGCAGTGGGTTTATCCATATGAGATTGTTGAGCTTTTTGCCAGGTTTCCATTTGATGTAGAAGTTCAAAAGATTGAGCAATATTGTCAAACTTTGGGTGATTAGGACGGTCCGGATTCTTAGATTTCTTTTCACGATGGTCAAAGTCATCGTTGGAACCTTCATCTTCCTCACGGATAGCATCGGTCATCACATCTTTAAGTTGATCATAAAGGTCAACTAGTTTGAGTTCACGGCGGATGTTTTTAGGCAATCCAACTAAGAACAGTTTTATGGCCATACATTTGATGATATTTTCATCAGCACATTCTACTTTGAGGTGTTTAAAATGCTCAATGTAGTTTCGAACATACTCTTTGCGACGCATCTTGATATGGGTAATTTGAATGAACGGGCTCTGAGTCAGTTTGGATGGTCTGAAATGCTTGATGAGAGCATCCTTGAGGGTGGTCCAAGAAGCAAGATCAGGAGCTTCGAGATTCAAGTACCACTCCTTGGCGGTGCCATAGAGTACCATGGAAAATAGGCGAAGCTTTTCAATTTCAGAGGTATCTCCATAAAAATGGCATGCATTATCAAAGTCTTGGAAAAATCGGACTAGATCAGATTTGTCATCGTACTTTGGTGCATCGATACGTGGAATTCTTCATTCTAGTCGTGGAGGAGCCGGATTAGAAGATTCAGCACAGTCATGAGACATGATGCAGAATACAGATGAGCAGGTCAATACTGTACTTGACAAAAAGATAGTTTGCTTGCAGAATTGATAGTATAGGACAAAAAACTGGTCATTCTAGTCGTGACAGAATTCGCAAACAAGCTGAGAAATCGTGGAGAGACAGATAAATCGAATTGTAATACTCGTGAATTCTGACAAGTAGTGATTTTTTTAGATTTTTTGAAAAAAAATTGTACTTTCAAAATTCATGGGTAGGACAAGGAAATCGTACTCTTTGAAAACGATTTCTTAGGCTGGATGACGAATTCTAACAGAGAGGTTTGACTGGCAAATAGGAAATATGGGAAAAAATGACTTTTTGATAGTAAATAGGCAAAATCTTTGGGATAAAATTCGCGGAGCTGCTGGAGGACTGATCTTGATGAGATCTAGCCTCAGTGAAGCCACGAATTCTAGGACAAAGATTTGGGTGAGAAATAAGGGATTTTGACAGTATATCATGCTACTTTCTCATAATCTGACCATGGTCAAAATTCGTGGAGGTGATAAAATGAAAGATCAGGGTCTGTTTCCTTAGAAACTAAAATTCGAAAAATTCTTCTTTCTGCTATCAACTCTCTCTCATGAATCATCATCCTCAGTATGACCCTTCCACCGAATTAAGCACTCAGAGATAAAACGATTTCTCAATTATTTATCTATGGTTCTGAGCACTTTCTCAGATTCCAAAGGTACACTAAGCGACAAATCTTCCAAATGGGATAAATCCTCATCCGATCCAACTGTATCACCATTATATAAACTTAGTTTCAAACGACTTACATGAAACTCTAGGTGTGCAGTCGATTTTTCTTGAAGATCGAGTTCACACGCCAAAGAACCAATTCTATGTACAATCCTGAAAGGTCCACAATAACGCGTAGACAACTTATAATGCTTCCTTGTATGTAACGTCTTAGAATCTTTTGGAATCCTAAGATATACTCAATCATCAACTTTAAAATCTCTTGGAGATTTCTTAAGATCGATATGGTGTTTAGCTCTATCCCGAGCACTTCAGATACTATCCTTAGCCACTTGCAACATTTCTTGCATATCATGCAAAAAATCAACAACCTTCTGGATCTTAACAGACTTCGTCTCAACATTTATTGGAGATCTAGGTTGAAAACCATATATAAGCATAAAAGGACTGTAATTTGTAGCAGAATATTTTCTACTGTTATATGCAAACTCAACCAGTGGGAGATAATCTTCCCAATGAAATTGCCTGTGAGAAACATATGTCCTCAAAATATCTTCCAAAGTTTGATTAGTCTTTTCTGTCTAGCCATCTGATTCAGGATGATCAACAAAACTTAAACTCAAAGAACTTTCCAGTTTATGGAATACTGTTGACCAAAAGTGACCTGTGAACTTAGGATCTCTTTCACTAACAATGTCACTTGGCAGACCATACAACCAAAATAATCTTTCAACAAAGATCTGGGCTAAATCAGATGCCTTTATAGTTTACTTGACTGGTATGAATGCAACTAACTTAGTTAACCGATCCACTACAACCCAAATAGAATCATTTTGTCGTTGGGTCTTTGGAAGTCCAACTACAAAACCCATAGATATGCTTTCCCATTTCTTATCTGAAATATCTAACGGATGCAGCAAACCATCATCCTTATGGCGTTCAGCCTTTGCTATTTGACAGGGCTTGCATTTAACAACATATGACTCGACATATGGCTTGAGCTTTGGCCAGTAAAATTCCCTCTTAACCAAGTCCAGAGTCTGGTGTATACCGGGATGTCCTGCATAGGGTATGTCATGACATTCAAACAAAATCTTCTGTTTGACTCATCATCACTAATAAGTACGCAAACTTTTCCATTCCGAAATAGTAATCCATCTCAAATGGTGAACTAATCTTGCTTACAAATCCTAAACACAAAAAGATAACACACTGCGGAGAAACCACCCAACCAAGTAGAAGCATCCAATCAATCTCTAGAAGCCTCACCCCCAAGCCAAGGAACAAGAAGCATGAAAGTAGAGTGAGAGCCTGACAATGAATCAAGAACCATGATGAGGCGTAGGGCGAGTTTGGACCTCTTATATAGAGCCAAAAGCATCCTGGGCATATAGCCATGCATAGCCCTATGTTCCCTATACATAGATTCATCTAGAATAGAGTCCTATGCATGGACCAACTATTCATAGAATTGCTATTGATAACTCTACACATGCATACATTGTCTCAAACCTTGTCTAAACTCCATTTAGTGTGTTCTGGGCCTCACAAGGATATTAGTTACTTTCAGGTCACGTCTAGTATGACGTGGCATAACTAATGGCTTGTTTCACTGGAGTACCGTGTATCCAAGACTAGGAGTATATTGTATACTATGTATTGGTCATGGACATAACAAGAATCATCGTCAAATAAATACTTATAGGTTGGCTACCTACGAACCCACTCATACGAATGAGGCAGTGAGGTCCAAACACTACAGTACTAAAACAATAATTGCTACAAACAGTTTCATCCGAAAAGCATACATCAGTACAAGAAATGGAAGAATTACCTGGTGCCTTAAAGAAGCGGCCTCCCTTCTTTCATTTCTTCGGGCAGTCATTCGAAAGGTGCCACTTCTCCATATAGGAGAAACACAACCTGCCGCCTTTGGCCTTGTCAAATTCAGTTCTCTCCAACTGAGGGTGCTTCTTTTTCTTTCCCGAAAGGGGAGCTTCGTCAACAACTCTCTATTTGCCCTTTTTAAAGGAAGGACCCGAAGAGAGTTTGTCTTTGGATTCAAGCCTCTGCTGCTCTTTGTGGGTCATAGTGTGCATATTGTCGAGGAAAAAAGTAGGAGGTCGAGTTTGGTAGATCAAATTTGAATGTTGGAGACATTGAATCTAGTCCACATTATTGGTAGGATTCTTTATATGGAGGGAAAACCAAAATCATTAATAAGACATGGATCTGGTATATATAGTTGCACGCATGTGAGAAGAGAAGCATTCTCTCTCTCTCTCTCTCTCTCTCTCTCTCTCTCTCTCTCTCTCTCTCTCTCTCTCTCTCTCTCTCTCTCTCTCTCTCTCTCTCTCTCTCTCTCTCTCTCTCTCTCTCTCTCTCTCTCTCTCTCTCTCTCTCATGGGCTCTGTTGCGTACATATATCACTCTATTTGCTTCGCAAGCCTATGTGGAATGCAATTGTCATGTACTAGGGACGGAGTAGAAACATTCTCTCTCTCTCTCTCTCTCTCTCTCTCTCTCTCTCTCTCTCTCTCTCTCTCTCTCTCTCTCTCTCTCTCTCTCTCTCTCTCTCTCTCTCTCTCTCTCTCTCTCTCTCTCTCTCTCTCTCTCTCTCTCTCTCTCTCTCTCTCTCTCTCTCACACACACACACACACACACACACACACACACGTCTTATTTCATGATTATACATGAGTTCTCTTGGGTTCATCTATCCATTGGTGTAGTATATTGGTGATATTTTGCAATCTTGTGTGTAGAATGCCAGATTTTATTAAGTTGAATTTTTTATATGAATTTTGATTTCACATTCATTCTCATAAATTTATTGTTTTCTAATAACAAATAGAAGCTTATATGTGCTGTCCTTATATGTTAGTGATGAGGATGTGTGTAATTCAGTTTGTTTAAAGATGAACTCTATTACACAGACACAAAATTGTCAACAGCCATATCCAAAAAATTCTGGAACTCTTTCTAGTACCACATGCAATAGCATATATGAAGCTGAAAATGGTTGATGCAGAGGTAAAAAATTTTCAATATCGGTTCGACGCAATGCCTAGGAAAACAAGAAGATTAAGTTTCTTGTTAATATTAAATCAACTTATTTTATTTTCATTAATTAGAAAGTTCACATATGTCACATATGTACATGTGTGTTTCTAAATTTAAATTTAAATTTTTTTTATTCTCTCTCTCTCTCTCTCTCTCTCTCTCTCTCTCTCTCTCTCTCTCTCTATATATATATATATATATATATATATATATATATATATATGTATATATATATATATATATATATATATATATATATATATATATATATATATATATATATATATATATGTATATCACTACAAGAAAATGTGACAAATATTGCGGAAAAAAATTTTCCGCAATTTTTTTGGGTCGAAATTGCGAAAAGCCAAATAACTGCGAAAAAATTCTGTCACAAAATGGAAAAACAAGATCTTTCACACTATGAATGACTATCTCATTCTTGCTCTTACAAGATCCAAAAGCATAAATTTGATGACAAAACCACTTGCTTTCTAAATGATTTAGAACATGTTCTAAGCCATTAATGACATGAAAAAAGTCCTTACAAGAGGCATGATAGAAAACTAGCATTGTCTCACTTGAAATTTGAGATGTAGAAATCTCATCAAAGCAAGATGATACATCAAATGATAGAAGAGAAGCAAAAGTGGATGTATTGGAGTAGATACCACCTGAAAAGTGCTCCTCTTTTCCATGATTTGTGAGCCACAAAGACTCGGCCTTGTCTCTTGGAAATCTCCTTTGCACCATGAGTTGGGTGACTCCTCCTCAAGCCTTGGATTCTCTCCATCATGCACTTGGATTGTTGGTAGATATGAGGATCTTACCATCATCCTTGTGATAGAGATGAGATTTTCCTTATTCCTTACATAAAAGAAATAATGACAAAGCATATGATCTAAATATTCCCAAAGTATCAACTATTGCAATCTTCTTATCAAGCACCATTGATAAAAGATACATCTAATTGAAGTCTTCAAGGAGCCACATAAAAAAATACCATCTTTGCTTCTACTTCATGAAACAAGATCCAAATGAACAAGATGAAAAAATTTATGGGAAGTAGAACACCTTGGAAATTAGTCTCCAAGTGCTTTTGCCAAAGCACCATCTTCATGAGCCTTACCATCATGGAACATAGGTTGAGGCAATCTAATTGCCTTTCTCCTCCTTGAGATGATCAAAGCTCCTTTGGACCATACTTCCACAAGGATTATATTCCAACTTGAAAATCTTTCCATATCCAGGGAGTTCAACCAGAATGGATCCATCATCTAGTTCATCTCTCATTGACAAACTCAATGGAGATAACTACCATCTTTGGAAATTCAAGATGAAGGTTATACTACTAGCCAAAGAACTGTGGGACATAACTGATGGCACGTAGCTCAAACCAGAAGGTGATGCAGCCAACATCACCAAGTGGAGACTGAGAGATGGCAAAGCATTTGCCATGATCACCCTCAACATAAAAAATACTCTGATCAACCACATACATGCTGCTCAGACTACTAGAAATTCTTCACCCTGAGAATGTCTAGAGTCACCTCAACACTTTCAAAAATCTTATGAAGCAAATGACTGCAACTGGCTCAGTCATAGAAGATTTTAATTTCTCATGACTTCTACTAACGAGTCTACTTGAAGCCTATGAAAATTGGGTCATGGCAATTTTGACCCAAGAGCACCTCACTTTGTCAAGAGTAATTTCGCTACTCCTACAAGAGGAGATCAGAAGATCTGCATCTTTCTCAGGCTCAGCAGCGGATCCTCAAGCTCTATATTTGAAAAATCAGAACTTTAGATCCAAGAAATCTACAAAGTCAGGTTATACTGACAAGAAGAGCAACATGCAGACTAGACCAAATTCTGGTTCAAGATCAACTCAACCACTTCATCGTTCCAACCAGTGCAAAAACTATTCAGCAAGTACAACAACAAAAAGAAAAAACAGTTCCAACAACAAGCACAAGTGCTACAACCAGTCACTCAATCCAGCAACAAGAGGAAGATGAAGCTGCGTTCATGACCAAAGTTGGAGAACAACAAGATATCGATTCTTGGTATCTAGACTTCGGAGCAACTCAACACATGACTCACCATCGCGACTAGTTCAAAGACTATAAGTCATTCACCCACGCTCAAGTTGTGCAACTTGAAGACAACTCATCACATTCAATCGAAGGTGAAGGAATAGTCAGAGTTGAATTCTAGAGAGGTGAAGTCAAGTTGTTGTCCAATGTTCTCCATGTTCCAAATCTGACCAAGAATCTGCTCTTAGTTAGCAGAATCACCGATTCAGGTTGGAGGGTCGAATTCGATACAGAAGGTTGCACAATTCTTGACAAATCTCGGAAGGTTCTAGCCTTCAGAAGAAGAAGCAGCTATCTTTACAAACTCAGCCACTGCTACTTTTATAACTGTCAAGCTGTTCACACAGCCACTTTTGAATCAACTAATATGTTGTGGCATTTCAGACTTGGCCACCTTAATTTCAATAGTATTAAGCAAATGTCTACTCAAAGTCTAGTACAAGATCTACCTTCTGTCAGCAAGCCAACTTCTCCATGTGAAAGCTGTATTATCAAGCCCTTCAGACTCAATTCATACTTCTAAAAGCTTGCTTGACCTTGTACATAGCGACATTTGTGGCCCGATGCAGACTGCTTCGACAGGGGGAGGTCTCTATTTCCTAACCTTCATCGATGACTTCTCTCGAAGGACTGCCACCTACTTTATGAAGAACAAATTCGAAGCGTTCAAGTTCTTCAAGCAGTTCAAGGCGTCTGTAGAAAACCAGACCCAGAGGGAGATCAAAGCTCTATGCCTTGATGGAGGAGAGAGTATATCTCCACAAAATTCAAGGAGTTCTGTGAGGCCAACGGGATACATCAGCAATTTACAACTAGCTACTCACCTCAGTCCAATGGTGTAGCTAAACGAAAGAATCAGACACTCATCAAAAGTGCCAACAGCATGCTAGCCCATGCTCTCTTTTAGGGTTGCCCCACACTTTGGCAGAGTCATTTTCTTAACATTTGAGGCACTTTGAAAAAAGCGAAAAATGCGACTCTGCATATTTACTTGCAAATCTTGACAGGCAAAAAATGCAAAAAAGAGGACACTGCATTTTTCCACGAGAAACCTTACAGGCGAAAAATGCGACACTGTTGTCCACTTCGTGTATTTCTGTAGACTGTGTAAAAACACTTGTAAATCTGCAGATTGTATGAAAACACGATAAAATCTACAGAACTGGAGGATGAAGATTAAAACCAATTACTCGATTAGTAAGAAAGAGAATAATCTAACACAAATTGGTGGAATAGGCCTTAATCTATGATCAGTTTGAATAGTCAATAGGCCTTAATCTTGAGGTTTGGGAGTCTTCTATCAAAACCACTCATTTTACACTTGTAATTAAGTGATTAGGCCAATTTTAGACTTGGATAAGATCATGATAGTGTAGGGTGCTTACACTTGGCTAGATAGTGACATTGCACCTCATAATCTTATTAATCAGTATGTACCAATCATAGTAAAGAATGCACCAAAATTGTCCAATCAATGTAAGAGGTGGCATGTAAGTGGTCTAATCAAACTAGGAGGTGATTCTTGAGAGGTCCAATCATTGAGCACCATTATCACACCTCTTGGAGCTTGAATCACTATTAGAGAGTGAGTGAGAGTGATTCTGTATTCTTCTAGAAAGCTAAAATCAAGCGCTATAAATCTAAAATAATAAATCAAACAAAAAAAGAGGATAGTGAATCAAGATTGACCCAAAATAATTTGGAAATTGAAAATTTGAAAATACTAGAAAAAAGAAACAATTGATTTCAGCTACAGGTTCATATCTAGGATTGATCCCAACTAGTTTTTTTGCTATGAATTTCTTTATTATACAAGCACCTTTGTAGGAGTATTATGAGGCTGAAAACAAAATACAAAGAATATGTATGAATCGAATATTTGACAGAAGGATGTCTCCTACATAATAATTTCAATAGAGTCTGGAACTATGGTTTGAAGTAACTAAGGTTAATAAGATTATGATTTGTTGATACTTTGTAGGTCTTCAACGAGTTCAATGCGAGGGAAATGGAGCAATTAAATGTGTTTCACCACACCTTCAACAATTGGGTTTTCATCGCAGTGATATCATTCACCGTTACTTTCCAGGTCGTTTTGGTTGAGTTTCTTGGTAAGCTAGCGAACACAACACCGCTTGATATGCAACAATGGGCAATCAGTGTATCGATTGGGTTTTTCAGCTTGTTTGTTGTTGTTGTAAAGCTTATACCAATGCCTTCATCCTACTTTCAATCAAATGGATATGTCCAATTCATTTTTTAGAGAGAACTACCAACTACTACACAATAAGCTGCCAAGGAAGGATAATTAATTTCATGGTAAAAAAATAATGGGGTTCCTAGTTATGGTCATAGTCGCAAACAAATGTGTTTGTATGGTGAAATGAGCGTTTAAAAGAAAGTTATATCATATGTTGAAAACCACATTTTATTTCTTGTCAAGTTTGGTCCCAAAGTTCCATTTTCAAGTGGGACAAATTACATTACATATAAATATGTTTTAGATGACATTTGAATTAGGTTTTATTCAAGAAAATAAAGTTTGGCATTTATGACTTGTGGCTTACTGATTTTTTAAATATTGCTAGTTAATTAACATACCAAAAAGGTGATATTTTTGTGCATATTTATCTTGTGAATAAGAGTTACAACACTTTACAAACTATTGGTTGTAAATCACTTTGAAAACAAATGGCTCACTAATAGCATACTAGAAAGAACGGGTTTTTTAAAAGCTATTATTCAAGGAATTTTGCCATCCTTCTTTCAAGGATTATATAAATAGGAGAGAGAGAGAGAGAGAGAGAGAGAGAGAGAGAGAGAGAGAGAGAGAGAGAGAGAGAGAGAGAGAGAGAGAGAGAGAGAGAGAGAGAGAGAGAGAGAGAGAGAGAGAGAGAGAGAGAGAGAGAGAGAGAGAACAATGGTGAGCCTCTTTAATCTTTTATAGACAAGGGAGAGAGCTTCAACATCATTTATTAACAAATAGCAGATGAGTGAAGTAGAGGATAATAGAGTGTTTAAAAAACAAGAAAAAATAGAAAAAAATTAGATCACCTCTTATAGAGCCTATTTTGAAAAAGATGCATATTTATACATTAGAAATCAGAGTCGATTTGATCTATGTTTTTAGTAAGCTTCAAATGTGATACTATATTTATTGTATAGTTAAGTTAGATTTGTATTTCATCTAGGCTAGTGTAATGTTTAGTAGTGATCGGGACATGACCCACTATAGACATATCAGTCAAGCATTGGTCTCGTAGCCGGCTACTTGGATTGGCCAAGTAGTCACACAGAGATAGGAAATCAAATGTACAATCTTATTTGGATGCTCATGCTAACATTGTACAAAGTCTTACTATTCAAAGAACTTTTCCAAAGGTGATGGATCTTCAAGAGATCTTGATCAATGAAGAATATAGGCTTCAAGCAAGAGGTGGATCTTCATCAACATCTCAAGTTGGAGGGGCGGCTATGTTCATTAAGGAAAAACTCAAGGGCAAAAACAAAAGCGAGTGGTCTAAAGGAAAAGATCAAGGGAGGCTTCTTCAAATGGCAAAAAGAAAGATAGGTCAAAGTTCAAGTGCTTCTATCACAAAGAAGCACACTCCACCTACCACCACTTTGACTTTGACTACTATTTATCCATCGAGATTGGGGTGCTCTGCTCTAGCCCTTGCCCTTTCCCTTGCCCTTGATATGCTCCTTGGCCTTGGTTGAATGTCAGCCTCACTGGTCGAGGCCTGTTTATGCATGTGCAGCTTCAAGTTGCAGTGGTGGTGGAACTACCATGGAGTCGGTGGTGGCTGCTGAGTTGTGCACTATTGCCAATCCTTGAGGACAGCCTTGGCTTGTGAGAGCTCATTGTGGGCTTGAAGGAGATACCCATCAAAGGCTGCTTGGTAGCCCGCTTGTGTTTGTCAAAATAGCTACACCTATCGGGTCAGAAAATTGGTCTCAAGCTCGGTGAGCGGTTTGTTGGTCGGCACTAGCTGGGCGAGCCACTTTGTTTTCTTTCTTTGAAGGGCTTGGACCTCCACTCCGAGGTGCTGACTCTCGGCCACTAATAACTGGGCCTGGAGTGGTGTAGTGCAGACATCCCCAAGAGAGCCGAGAACCATGACTTAGCTTCCTGGCTTTCAACTCTTGTCGTCCGAACCCACTTGACATACAAGCAGCCAACTCGCCAACAACGATCAGACTTAACCAACTTGAAGTTTGAAAACCAACATTTAGATCCAACCTGGCGCCATGCCAAACCGGGAGTCCCAATGTGGGTGACTTCCCTCCAAGCAGCCGCCTGACATATATCAAACTTAACTAACTCGAAGCTTCGTTACAAACAAGTAACATCCGTTTCAAGCAAGAAGTCTGACTTACATTAGAATTAACCAACTCAAAGCTTCGTCACGAGCACTAGAAGCCAACCTAGCGCCACACCAGACTGGACAGCCATAAATAGGTAACTTCCACCCAAGCAAGCCATCCAACTCAGCCGATAGGTTAGAGCCCGTTCCACAAGAGCTTAACCAATTCACGTTCATGCAAGGAACACTCAGAACCACAAGTCGTGACAGATATGAAGACAACCAGTTCATGGGCCGAATGGTCCTGACAACATACCGCTGGCGTCTCGGACCGAATGGTTTCGACAACATACCGCCTCATATGTCTCCATACTAAAAAATGGTGTGCAAGTGAAAAATGTTGATATTTCTAAGAAGCTAAAATTCACATTTTTGAGGCACCAAGAGCTCTTGTTATCCTTATGTGGCATTAATGTGCGCCATGCATGCCAAGGATATATTCCATGTGCTTATGGTATGTTACTATTGATCATGACTCATATGCCCAGATTGGTGTGATGCCACAGTTTGGAGATCAAAATTCTATGAATTGGTTCAATGTAGAAATGAGTTGCACCTTTCATGTTGTAAATGCTTATGAGGATGATGATGAGGTAACTCGCCCTTATAAATATGCATCACTCTTTGTTGTGTTTGCAACATCTCTGATTGGAAAGATATACAAGAGAAAAAAATCATGGTCATTGTTACATTCCTAGAAATTCATTAATGTTGAGCTCATATAGGTGGTCCTGCATGGTTTTCGTTCACGCATTTCTTTTTTCCCTTCACCACCAGATATGGATAAGAGAGAGTGATTTGGTCGAGCAATTACGCCCATAAATCCAGAAGGTGTAACTGAGGAGGATCCTTGGATCGATGGATCTCTCTTGATGCGATTACATGAATGGTGCTTCAACATGGTGACAGGTAAAACATTCATGGACATAGAATTTAGATACACCTTAATCATTTATCTAATTTAAAAACTTGAAATTGTGATTAGTTTTATTTTGTCTATACATGTGCTTGTAATCAAACAAATTTTCTAAACTTTCACTAAAGAAGCGATATTTGATAAACTTGAAATTGGTACTTTCAATAAGAAAATATAGATTACATTATTCATTGTTGGGTCTGGAAGTGCAGCTGAAATAGTGGAAAGAGATCTATCTGACAATAACTATTTCATGGAGTTTCCTACCATCCATGGAAGCTACCTTGGGAAGAAGTACATGTATGCCTATGCCAATGTTGTTGATTTGGATGCAAGCAGAGAATATGGTATTGCAAAGATCATCCCTAACCTCTTAGTTGACCTTTTCTTCTTGGTTTGACCATAATCAAGATTATCATTTTCTAGAATATTAGTGCTTGATAAGGCAAGCTAACCTCTCCTCCCCCTTTTGCAAATTGAGTTGTCCAAATAGGCAATTTCTCTCTCTCTCTCTCTCTCTCTCTCTCTCTCTCTCTCTCTCTCTCTCTCTCTCTCTCTCTCTCTCTCTCTCTCTCTCTCTCTCTCTCTCTCTCTCTCTCTCTCTCTCTCTCTCTCTCTCTCTCTCTCTCTCTCTCTCTCTCTCTCTCTCTCTCTGTTTTCTTATCTCCATTATTTGCTATGTTTCTATTTAATTGAATATCCTAAAAAAGTGAAAGGAAATCAATCATTCTAAAACACAAGATTACATTTTCATGTAATCTACATGATCAACCCCCACCCACCCCCCCACCCCCCCCCCAAAAAAAAAAAAAAAAAACTCACAAAGCAAAAAGTAACCTACTTAACTTATTCTTTATAGGGATGTCAATGTTTGGAAAACAAATCAAGATTCACATACCAGACACAAGCTTCAACTAGGTAATATTGAACAATAAAAACCCACCAACTTTTATTGAGTGGTTACTCTTTTTTAGATAGAAACTAATCAATGAATCAACACAAACACATTTACTTTCAGAGTCTCACTGTATAGTAAGTTATGTTTTGTAAATATTTTTTGTTGGAATTTTGGCAAACATTTATCATACATTGGCTAGATTTTCAAAAGGACTCCAACTATAAGAATCGAGTCTCGAGATTTTGGGCCCAATAAATTTGGATTAGAACCTCAAATTGTGGCCAACCCAGAAGGTATTGACGAGGATGATGGTTGGCTTGTCACTTATGTTTATGATCGATCAAATGACACCTCTGAGGTATTTAAATATTTTAGATCACACTCAGTTCATCTAGTTCTTACTCGATTGTTACCAAAAGAATTATAGTTCTTTTAATGATGGTATAGAATTATTAAATTTTATTTGCATTATGTTACTAGTCCATAGTCTATCATGACAAATAATCTCAAAACCATCGCTAATTAATTTCACATGAGAAACAAAAAGACTACTCATACATGTGGTTGCATTTACATAAATATTTTCACTCTCAAAGAGGTTGTCTCATTAGTTTTTTGGTTAGTAATTTTAATGTGTCCAATATTACATATATAAATTGAGTAGTCTATGCTCATATGTGATCAATTTTGTAGGTACACATAGTGAGTACACATAATTTTGAAGGGTCAAATACAGTAGCAAAAATTAGCTTGCTGCAACGAGTACCTTTCGATTTTCAAGGATGCTTTCTCCCTAGCCTCGAACAATGAGACGATTGTTGCAAATTTTTCTCATCTAAAGTGCATAGTACATGATATATTTATCAATAAACCAACATGTGTACTCATAAATTTATCAATAAACCAAGGGATGACCTCATGATCGAGAGGGATATACGTAGCTTCTATATTATTGAGTGGTGAGAGAGGGGTCTTTGGTGTGGACATATCATTCGGCATGTTTGCATTAGGATTTGCACTGTGGATGCTATGATCAATGCTTCATGTTCTTGCTCCAAAGTATCGTCCACGTGCATGTTGTCTTACAAAAAAGATATTATGAACGTCTTCCAACGTTACCAAGCTAGGAACCAACATCGCCTGCCACACTGATGCTGCTCGCCCTACATTCATACCAAGACCTTTTGAAGGTGTGAGAGAGGGATATATGTAGCTTCTATATTATTGAGTGGTGAGAGAGGGGTCTCTAGTGTGGACATATCATTCGGCGTGTTTACATTAGGATTTGCACTGTGGATGCTATGATCAATGCTTCATGTTCTTGCTCCAAAGTATCATCCACATGCATGCTATCTTACAAAAAAGATATTATGAACATCTTCCAACGTTACCAAGCTAGGAACCAACATCGCCCGCCACACTGATGTTGCTCGCTCTACATCCATACCAAGAACTTTTGAAGGTGTAACCCAAGCTGCAGAAGGAAAAATACTCTGCGGTTCTTAACATTGACAACAGACAAGCTATGAAAGATTGACCCAAAAAGCATTTTCCATAGAACAGGTTGTACATGAACGCCCATGCAAACACATTGCACAGATTCAAGCAGACTCTGTGCTTCACTTTGGAAGACCCCAGCTTTGCATAAATCTCTTTCCCAACCTCGAGATCCTTAGTTTTAACATTGTGCAATGCAACCTGGAAATGAGACTTTCTGAAATCCTTCAAACAATAGCCTACCATACCATGGAATGTATGCAAACCCTTCTGCATGAGTGTCTGCACATGACCATAGCTCCTGCTGGTGCTTGCACATCCCAATCCAACTGGTGCTTAATCTGCAAGTTCAACATTTTGGCACTGGTGGCCATGATTTGACATGTCATTTGAAATTGCAAGTGCAGTAGCGTGCCTCCCCTCACCCTAGCTACACATTTCTCTGTCAGAAACTGTTGCAGCAAAGGTAGCAACTGAACGTCAACGTTCCCCCACAACCAATGGTGATGCTAAGTTCCAGATACTTCATGTTTGTGTTGGCAAATTCACCTTCTCCATCTTTGATGGTGGCCTCTCACACCCACGACCTAGATGTTTGGATGTGCTTCCGGTGTCCATATGTATATTCTACATTCAAAACAAACAGAAAGTTTTGACAGAGCTATGTAGATGAGAGACAGAGACATAAAACATACATAGACATAGAACAAACATAGAGAGAGAGAGAGAAAAAGACAGCCACGAGAGAAGGGAGGAGAGGTAGCAACGAGTGAGCGAGAGGGGAGCAGGCCCCAGCAGAGAGAGAGGAGCGGAAAGGTAGCACCAGCGATCGAGGACAGACATCAACGAGGAGAGGTAGCAGCCGCAGCGAGAGAGGCCGGGGCAAACGAGAGAGAGAGAGAGAGAGAGAGAGAGAGAGAGAGAGAGAGAGAGAGAGAGAGAGAGAGAGAGAGAGAGAGAGAGAGAGAGAGAGAGAGAGAGAGAGAGAGAGAGAGAGAGAGAGAGAGAGAGAGAGAGAGAGCTTTACTAATGTCTTTTCCATGCCAAAAGGCATATAAGACTGGAGAGGTAGTACAACACAACAAATGAAACTCGGACGGGGTAGTGCAGTCAACAGAAAACTAGACTAAAACTAAAATGTAAATTGCTATGTAAAGAAAGCTCATCTCTCACGCAGGAGAGGAAATAAATGGTTGTAGCTCAAAACATCTCTCACAAAGGAGAGGGAGAAGAATCTGAAATTTTAAGTTCTACAATTTAAACCAAGACCGGGCATCCATCTTGAAAGAGAGTCCGGAGAGGAACTTCTTTTGCGGGTAAGTACCTCGTGGCTGAGGCAAATGCTTTTATTCATTCCACCTTTGGTCTCAAAGAGGATGTCATATCTGCTGCTTGGGTGGGTAAGCTCCAACCCACCACAATGTTTCTACGATTCAAGGATGCTTTGCTTCGTCAAAAGGTTTTGTGTAAAAGAGGCTGCCTAAAGCGGTCTACTATTTTTATGGATGAAGACTTGATGCCCATTCAATGGACTGAGAGAAAGAAAATCATCGCAGACATTGAGGGCTTTGAGATCTCGTTTTTGATGTTCTTGAATAGATTCAGAAATAACATGCTTAGAACCTATGAACTTGAAGTGAAGGTCTCCTAATTTCTAAAATCCTGACTTTTAATTTTGTGACTTAAAAAGAACAAATCAACAAAACACTATTGAATAGAGAACCGAAAAGAACTCAAAGCTTAGTGAAGAAATTTAAGATTCAATCACAAAAGCATTCATTCATGAGACTTGCTGAGGGGTCAAGATGGGGACCCCCCCCCCCCAAAAAAAAAGGATTTTCTTTTAAATTATGCAAGATCAAATGGCCCAAGGCCAAATACATATACAGTGGTTTTGGGAAGATGGATTCTTAAATCTTTACATCAACCAGATGTTAACAAATTTTGGACCTTAAAGAATCTTATACCAAGAAAAGTGGTTTCTTATGACATGCAACAACTTCATAGTAATTAACATGACAATCATTGTATGAAAGCAATCCACTTTCAACACAATACTTCACAACATATTAAATAGTGTAAAAATGGAATATAGTACAACATTTCTCAATACTCACATACAATATGAGCATTTACTTGAAGAATTGGTTGGCCGGATTGGCTAGTGTCGCATACTTGTGCATCTTTAGTTTGCATTTGACATCAACAGTATGAAATTTATTATCCCATTCAATTTGATAATTATCTAGTGGAAGCAATGCCTTTGTCTTGCAAGTCCTTTAGTTCATCATGGTACTCGTTACAATAGCAACAAGTCCATGTAAAGAAATAAAAAATTATTGAGATACCAAACAAAACAAATGTCAAAAACACACTTGAAACGCCACTTGGCTCAAAATAGCTAGTGGGCAATTATACTGAGGTCAGTGTCCTCCCTTCTTGGCCTCAAGACTCAAATGTTCTGCCATCCATGCCTTGTCTTCATTAGGCACATGTTTTAATAAACTTTTTTTGTCAGATTGTCCAAGGCATGGATTATGCAAACTTTATCACTGACCATGGTCTTTATAAACCTAGTTTCATTTAACCTGAATTAACTGAAGTGAAATAGTTATGGTTAACTATTATAACATGTTTTAGATATCGTTAGTCATCTTAATATATTACATGTATTCAAGCAAGAGAGTACTTCTTGCCAGTTCATCCTCACCCTCATCTTGCTCACCCATCTCAATGATTATAAACTCCACACAAGGATCTCGCAACATTGGTGAAGAAATCTAAAAAGAATAAAAAATTTATTTATAGAAAAAACAACATCATGCAATTGTGTTTATGGTTTTGAAACACTTATTTTTTTTTATCTCCTCCATGAACGCAAGGAGGCTAGTTTCTAACTCAAATCAAGTATTTTCAACTGTAAAAATTGGATCTTTGTGGTAATAACTTCATTTTAGGTCAAATCACTTGTATGAGGCTGATTTTTTATTCTACTTACTAGAATGTGGAGACAGAAATTGCACATGTCCATGAGTGCATATTGTATTTTCATAGGTGATGGAGCTCTATCATGGATGTCGAAGAAACAAGCCACTATCTCATTGTCATCTAGTGAGGCCGAGTACAAATCCCTTACTCATTGCACAAAGGAGATGTTATGGATCAAGAGGATGGTAATGATAATGATGTAACTATTGATGTGTGACAACACATTAAGAGAGAGATCATTTTACACGTGTTACACTAATAATAGGGGCATAGTGCATTCCATAAGTGTTATGTGAAAGTACAACTTTCCCATCTTAATACATCCTTTCACCAACTTTGATAAATCTAGGGTATCATTTTAGTTAAAAAAATGAGTAGGGTATCGTAGATCCTTTCAAATGACATTGAATGGGACCAAGGTTTACAGTATAGTTAATCACTCAATCTCATTCTCAACTATTACAAGGCATGCCCAATGCCTCATTATTTCACATCACCATCCTTTGAGTGTGAGTGGTAAGACAATCATCAACTTTAGTACAAACAAATTTTTTTGAAACATAAACTTTTGTTTTTAATCAAAACTCACATCATGTGCCTTCTTGTAAGGCATCATGTACTCTCTCAAAAGGCACATCCAATTGGAGTTATATTATTAAATAGGACAAGGACAAGGACAAATGGAGAGATTATTCAAACTCCATCTCTTTCACTTTTGTTTATTTGTCATTATGTATTGTATGTATGAGCAATAAAGCTCCTCTTGGGATACCAAAGTCAAAAAGAAAATATATTTGGAACGTCAATCATATGGCCCACAAAAATAAGCACCTTGTGATGTTGATTTTGTTTAAATCAACGTTGGCTTCTAGGGTACCATGAAAGTTACCTTGTGTCAAAGGAAAGGCCCATAAGAAAAGCTACTTAATGATGACTTACACTCAAGTTTTGGCATGTGGAGTGCTTATGAGTCCATTGCTTTGATGCTTTTGATAAGCTTTGTATTTTAAATTTTATTTTCTATTTCATGGATGACCTCTCGGAGACTCATTTGACTAGCAAACTATACACACTATTTCACACTTTGGCCTCATAGGCCAAGGTAGGGGTCTCAAATGGTAAACAACCATTGCCCCAAAGGCCAAACGCCAACGACTTTGCATGCCTCAAAGGCTATGCTTCACGGCCTCAAAGGCTAGGCCAAATAATTTTGATGGCCTCTATGGGCATGAAACAACATTCTTCACGGCCTCAAAGGCTAGGTCACAATAATCCTTGTGGCCCCAAAGGGCATGCTACAACTCTTCCAAAGCAACCTTCAACAAAACACAACCCCAAGGCAGCCTTCACAACTTAGGCAACATCCTCCCTTGTGCAGTCCATATGGAGACTCTAATTCGGTGGGCAAGCTAACTTAGGCAACATGCTCCCTTGTTGTGCAGACCCATATGGAGGCTCTAATTGGGGTGGGCAAGGTATCTTCTTTTGCAAGAGAGATGATCCTTTAATGGGGAACCTTATCAAATATGGCTCACAATGCACATGCTATTTGAATCTTTATGAAAAGAATGCCACCTAGAAGACCCTGTTCCTGTGCTCCTCTTGTTTTCATGAATGGAATGTCTGAATTTGCACAAATATTTGCATGTTTTTATGATTTTTGCAACAGTTGAGGTGATGGGATCAGATCCAAAATGGACCCATCTGGGGGAATTGATGATGGATTCAGCACCTTTAGCTGTGCCAGCCGTGGACATCCTGACCAAAGGTCACTGCTTTATAATCCTTGGCTGTTGATCCTTCATTCCCATGGGCAACCATCAGCAGCAACTTCGGAAGCTGGTATGCAGATTCACATTTTTTTTTCTCTTGTATTTATCAGTACAATTATTTTTTCCTTCGTATTTGCTTTTGTGTCTCTCATATTCATCACTAGAATAATTTTTGTCTTCAATATTTGCTTCTGGGTTTCTTATATGCATCACCAAATGTGCTTCTTCCTTGATACTTGCTTTTGTGCCTCTTGTATGGATCACAAAAATTACTTTCTCCTTCATGCTTGCTTTTGGTTTTCATTAGCAAAGGATAGTCATTTTTCCTATGTTTCTGCATGTATTCTGCACATGCAGGCAGCTTTGATTTGAATACTTCTGCGATTCCCATCTTTTGTATTTCCCCTCTGCAGGTTCTTTAAACTTGATATGCACTGTTTCCTGTGGTTGTTCTTGCAGTTTGTCGCATAGAGCTGCATGTAGCGTCCTCTTTGGGTGGCGTTCTGCCTGTAAGGTGGGTTATTGCATCCTTCTTTTAAGAAAAAGGCACACGCGATAGTTCTATTCTTGTTACGACACAAGGAGCTGTTTATGGGTTTGTGTACAGAAAACAAACTGAGGAGAGAAAAGCGCGTTGCTAGCTTTTAAATCAAATGAAAATATTGCCTGCTGCCAGTCTTATCTGCACCTAAGGAGAGGTCTATATTCTCTGGACCAAAGCTACAAGAGGTTGCCAGAATTACATTTTCCATTGAAAGCTGAGATAAGCAAAGAAGCACCCTTAAAGGAATCGAAGACGGGGGGCGGGCGGGAGAGCATTGAGAGGCTATAATATTTCATGCTCATGCATGCGAGCTGTAAAAGCTTGTTGATGTTAGAAGGGACAATTTTTTAGAAATTCATATCGCTTGTGGGGACAATGAATTCTGTAACATTTGATGTCAGACCAGGACTTCAACATTTGCATACATCTTGTTTTGCTTAAATAGTGAAAAATGTTCCATATAAGGCTCAGTTTGTCATGACCGATGTTCTTCAATTTTCTCGTCGGTCTCTGTGTGATCCATAAGTAGTAGATGCTTTTAATCTGTCGTTATTGGTAGTGAATTTGAATTGCTTTTCTGTATTTTTTGGGTTCATCTAAAATTGAATTCCGCTTTCATAAAAAGGACATTCATTACTATGTAATTGGGTACTTGTTATTACAGGCAAAGCGGAATCCAGCCGCTAAAGCAATGCTCAAACGAAATTGCTTACAGTGGAATGCTGAGAAGTTATAGTTTGGGGCCTGCCTTGTAAGTTTGATATTGCTAGGGTATGCACCTATGAATGTCTATGATTACAAGTCACACACAGATGACTTTTAATTTTGCTTCTTTATTGCCATTACTAATAGATCAAACAAAGCGGAAACATCCAAGGACCTTCAGCAGTTCTAGCTCACAACGTCAGGCTCTATGGATTTGGGAGCATATACCCCTATGCCAGGTAACTGAGATTCAAATTCTTACTCCAAGGCACAATGCCCCAGTCAAGACCTGAGTACAAGAGGTGTTCGAGCAAATACATACTTTGAAGGCATATGTGATAGACTTTAAGTCATATCACCTCAGCTACGTACAATGTGTATTAGATTCTCTCAGGCTTATCTGATGTTGTAACTTCTAACCATGCAGCTGAGCAATTTTGCTCGGTAAAAGTGGACTCTACATGCAAAATGGCGGAGGAAAATAATTTTCCAATTCAATCAGAAACGCTTGTCCACATGATGCAAAGTCAGAGTCATTCACTGTTGAAGCAATGTGGTGGAGTAGAGGCAATAGCTTTCAAGCTGAGAGCATCTGTAGAGACTGGCATTTGTGGTGATAAAGTGGACCTGGAAAACAGACGCAAAGTTTTCGGTTCCAATATAGTCAGAGAAAAACCTTTAAAAACGTTTTGGTATTTTGTTTGGGATGCAATGCATGATTTCTTGCTAGTAGTTTTGGCAATATGTGCAGCTATTTCGTTGTTGCTAGGCATAAGTACAGAAGGTTGGAAAGATGGTTGGTCTGATGGAGGGGGCATCACCGTAAGCATCTTGATTGTTGTGCTTGTTACTGCTGCTAGTGATTATCGGCAATCCCTCCAATTTCAAGCATTGGAAAGGGAAAAAGAAAAAGTTTTTACTGATGTACTTAGAAATCGTAGGAGACAAAAAATATGCATCGATGATCTTGTCGTAGGGGATATTATTTCCTTATCAACTGGTGACCAAGTGCCTGCAGATGGGCTCTATATCTCAGGCTATTCCTTGCTTATCGATGAATCTAGTATGACAGGAGAAAGTGAACCTCAGCATGTAGATGAGAACAAATTGTTTCTATTCTCAGGAACAAAGGTGCAAGATGGATTTGCAAAGATGCTAGTTATAAGTGTAGGCATGAACACAGCTTGGGGCCATGCCAAGGAATTACTTTGCAAAGAGAACTGTGAGGAAACCCCCATGCAGCAAAAGCTGAGCTCATTGGCTATTCTTATTGGAAATATAGGCATGTGCTTTGCACTCCTCACCTTCATCCTGCTGATGGCGAGGTTCCTTAAACAGAAAGAAAACTTGTGGTATTGGTCTAGTCAGGATTTTTGGTCTTGATCAAGTATTTCTCGCTGGCAGTGACAATCGTTGTTGTTGCCGTTCCTGAAGGACTACCATTGGCAGTTACCCTTGCTCTTGCTTATGCAATGAGGAGGATGATTTTAGAGAAAGCCCTAGTCCGAAGGCTTTCAGCATGTGAGACAATGGGTTCTGCTACATGTATTTGTACAGATAAGACTGGCACATTGACAACAAATCAAATGACAGTTCTTAAGGCATGTGTTGGCGGCGTATTATGGCAGCTTCATGCATCAGAACCGCAATTTCCAGATAATGTTCTGGGCCCACTTTTGCAAGGACTCTTACAAAATAATAGCAGTGATGTAGTCAACGATGGCACTGGAAAGCAGTCATGTTTTGGTTCTCCAACAGAAATTGCGCTTCTGCGTTTTGGAATTTCCTTAGGCACAAGTGTCGAAGCTGTCCGCTGCAATTCTCAGGTTCTAAAAGTTGAACCTTTCAATTCTACCAAAAAGTTGATGGGGACTCTTTTGAAGCTTCCTGAGGGCAAGCTCAGAGCTCATATTAAAGGTGCTTCAGAGCTTGTTTTGGACATGTGTGATACAACAATAGATGCAGATGGAAATCAGGTATTTATGGATGAAAGGTCAAAGTGTGAGCTCAACGGTATCATTTCAAAATTTGCACATGAATCTCTTAGGACACTTTGTCTTGCTTTTCAAGATATACCAGATCAATCTTTGTTTGAGAAATCACTTCCTAGAGAAGGTTATGCCTGTTTGGCAATTGTGGGCATCAAAGATCCCATTCGTGTGGGCGTAAAGGATGCGGTGCAGCTCTGTTCTTCAGCTGGCATTAGAGTGATAATGGTTACTGGAGACAACCTCACCACAGCCACTTCCGTCGCTCATGAATCTGGTATTTTAACTGATGGTCTTGTGATTGATGGGCCATCTTTCCGCACATTGAGTTCTGACGGGAGGAGACAAAAGCTTGCCAATTTGCAGGTAACATGAACATAGTTCCAAAAAACTTGATGCTTTCTTTTTCAGTCATTCCCTATAAATCCAGAGTGTTTTAAGGGGAAAAAAGTGCAGGCAATTAACTGAAAGAAAGGGCAAGCAATTAATTGGATAATTCCATTTCAGTGTATGATTCACCATGCTTTACTGTGATAAGACAGTATATTTCTTCAACCCTCATTTCAACTCTCATCTCTCTGTGTATCATATTTGATTAGAAAGATTCATGTGAGATAAGCCGTAAATCTCATACAGCTATTTTATCAAGGTTATGGCTAGATCCTCTCCAGGAGATAAGCATATGCTAGTGAAAGAGTTGCAAGCAATGGGTGAAATTGTTGCTGTGACTGGTGATGGTACAAATGATGCTCCTGCCTTACATGAAGCCGATGTTGGACTTGGCAATGGGTATTTCGGGAACCGAGGTGAATGAATCATCGTTGCTGCTATTTGACGTTGTTATGACAGAGTTGTTGCCTCTGAAAAGTTTGCATATAATTTGCCGATTGAAATGCTTTGTTTTCCTGAAAAAAAAATTCTTTATTGGAAAGTTCAGGCATATGAGGTTCTCACCAATTTTTAAGCCATTGATGGTGTAGGTTGCAAAGGGGAGTGCTGATATTGTAATATTGGATGACAACTTCTCTTCAATTGTCAATGTGGCGAAATTTGGTCGCTGCATCTTCAAAAACATTCAGAAGTTTGTCCAGTTTCAGCTGACAGCAAATATTGCAGCTTTGGTTCTCAATCTCAGCTCAACCTGCTTCTTTGGTAAGCAACGCATTTATGTGAAATCTAGAAGTCAGCCACTAGGATCGGTTGTAGTCATTATTTGAGCAGTGATCTAGCAAACAAGTTTATTTCTTTCTTCAGTTTCGTTAGAAAGAATGACTGGTTAATTTTGCTTTTCAGAATTTGTTTGCAACATATGTAACGTGGTTTACATTTTGCAGGCCATGCACCACTTACAAACGGTTCAGCTCCTTTGGATAAACCTTATAATGGATGCATTAGGAGCTTTGGCTCTTGCAACAGAACCTCCACACTCTGAGTTGATGGATCAACCACCTGTGGGGCGGAAGGGAAAATTCATAAGTAATGAAATGTGGTGGAATATTTGTGCTCAGGCAGGTTACCAGCTTAGTGTCCTCAGCATCCTGCAATTTCAGGGGAAAAAGATCCTTGGTCTTGAAGCAGGAAATGCAGAAGACATCCTCTCTACAATGATTTTAATTCTTTTGTCCTTTGTCAGGTTAATCATCCTTTGCTTGAGTGATGTTACTTCAGTCTAGTTGGTTGCTCCTATGAAATCATTGATCCAAGAAAGTAGTTTTATTAAAGTGAAATATCTCTCATGTTCATATTGTTGAATCACTTATCAAATCATAAACTGCCAAATAGCTTTTTGTTTTGGCACTCCTTAACCAACTAGCTAAAAGCTTTTGAGGAATCCTTAACAAGTATCTGTATATTTGATCTTGCAATTGTCACTCATCTAACATATGGTTTCTTTAAATGATTTTAGTATTCTTTTCTTGAGAAAAGCAATGCAGACGAGGACTATCTAACACATATTCAAGCATACATATCCCAAAGAACCTCTTCATGCTTCTCAATATCTAAAATTACGCATATACCTCCTTTACTTAGACCCACAGTAATCA